>CABHPR010093697.1:0-29115 GCA_902168415.1 Peromyscus melanophrys
ACACACACACACACACACACACACACACACACACACACACACACACATGTTATGGCCTGCTTGTCAAAGTAACCCAAAATAAATTCCAGCAGCTGAGGCTACCACAGTTCCCCCAGGAAAAGTGGTAGGGCTTTCTACCCTTTACACAGATTTGAATTTCATAGTAGTTAAAACCATTTGAAACAAGAGAACTGACCTGTGTTTTTTGTGGGAGTTTTTGTTGTTGTTTTGTTTTTTACAAATAGAATAATGTAAACATTGTGTGTATGTGTCATGCACGTGTGTACTTAATGAAGGTGAACAGAATGTGTCAAATGCTCTGGTGTGGAGGCAGCAACTGAAATCCTGGCTGACTATCCCAGGTTTCCTTTCTCCACACTAACTGGAATTAAGAGAGAACAGCATGCTTTCCCTTGGCATGTCCTAGCGCCTGTCACATTGGCTCTCCATTTCAATGTTTTGAGTCTTGCTCCTGTTGTGTTTGGAACAGAGGTGGCAGCTGAGTCCTCTGAGCATCCCTGGCACGTCCTAGTACCGGGCACTAGCAGGCTCTGCTCACACTGCTCACGCAAGGGTTAAGAACAGAAAGTCTACCACTGGCCGGCTCTGATGTTCCTCGAGATATTGTCACTGGATGTATCCTCAGTAGAATTCTATTCAACACCTCTGTCTTTAAGTACAAAGCTGCAGGCTGTAGCAGCTTTAAGAAACATAAGTACTCCTTTTTTCTGCACACAGTATCTGTGTGTGAAATTCTCTAAAGGGGTTTAAGTATTTACCCTGAACACTATCAGCTGCTTTCTAAATTTTTCCTTATCCAGTTGCAAAACACTTCAAAGAGAATCACAAACACAGGCTTTTGTGCTTCCCATGCACACTCTGTTTGGGAGGCTTAAGTCTGAATTCTCTTGGAATTGTAATTTTTTTCCCCAAAAAAGGACAGGATAAATACACTTAAAAAAATCATTATTAAGTTTGTAGCAACTGGGGGGGGCGGTGTTCTAAAGAGAGTCTAAGAAAATATCTATCAATAAAAACCCAAACCATGTTAGAAAGAAGTTCAATGCTAAATTGCATATAAAACCTCCTCCCCCCCCCCTCAAGATATTTTGCTTTAGAACAATACAGCTGTGGAAAACTTGAGGTAAGGGGTAGGTGCAAAGAATCAAACTCCAGTGAATGCCTTGAGGATCACCAAATGTAAGCCAAGGATTGAAGCTTTTGTGGCTGGAAGTGACTTCTTTCTTTTTTCCCAATTTCCAAAGATAAACACAAGCCCCTAAAATACTGTGTTCCAGAATTTGAATTATTGGGTGCTGTAACTGTTTAACCTGCTTCCAATCTGTGCTTATCTTGAGCCACTCAGCAATGTCCCAGTCAAAGGAGGGAGAGGGGGATTTAAATCTTAATTGAAAACCACCAGACATTTCATACCAGATCTTAAATTACTATAATATACTCTTCTCTTAAATTAGAAATCCTGACCCTAGGGTTGGAGAGATGGATCAGTGGTTAAGAGCTTATGGGGCTCTTGCAGAGGATCCAAGTTCGATTCCCAGCACCCAGGCTGGCTGGCTCACAACACCTCTAACTCCAGCTCTAGGAGACATGATGCCTCTGGCCTCCAAAGGTACCTGCATTCATGTGCACATATCCATGCATAGACAATACACATGGTTAAAAATAAATATCAAAATGAAACCAAAAATGTTGAAAAATGGGAGACAAGATTATGTTAGTGCATGTAATTTACTATTCACAGGAATACTTATGGGGGAGGTAAATATACACATATATAACATGAATATACATACTGTATCTAGGTGATTTCACCATTAATATGAACCCAAAATATTTATATATAATTTATCATGATATCCTTCATGTTCCCTAAAATCTTTAACTGAGAAGAAATTTTAAATTGAATTTACTTGAGTGTGATCCAAATGCCATTGTATCTGATATATATTTCAGTACATAAGAAGCAGCCTTGTTCCTATGCTCACTTACAAAGAATTTTATCTACAGCTGTAGTGACAGCTTCGTTAACCTCTCCCAAAACAAATAAACAAATCGCTCTTGGGCTCACTCGTTCCCTGCAAGTGAGGGAGCCACAAACAGGGGACCTGTCCCTGCAACAGCAGGCTGCCTCCAGAACTAGGTTCCCTGATGATTTATGCAGACCACAATGACAAGCAGAGAGGCATGACTCACCTCGGAATTAAACCATTATAAATAACTTGTCAGGGATGTCTGTACATTCTGAAGAACATTTCTCTCTTAAAACTTTAACAACAAGAACCTTGGTTATGTTATGAAATGAAACACCCTCTCATTTTCCACATCTCTCTGCTCTCCTGAGCCAAATTTTAACATAAATGGGCAAATTAAATGTAGCCTATTGCTTACCTAACATAATTATATGTTGTATTTTACACTGATTCAAAACGGATACATTGAAATAATCCAGCCTTGGCTCCCACCCACTACAGTCGGCAAAGGTTATTAAGGCCAATCACCACGCACAGTGCTTGCTACTGTAGCACCGGGGACTGTTGGGACAGGAAATGGCTCAGAACACAGAGGATGAGCAGGAGCCACTTTCTCCCCCCAAAGGAAAAGCAACAACAACAGAATGCATGATGAAATCCCCGCAGTATATAAATCATCCGCTTTTCTCAGAGTGCTTCCTCGGGACGCTCGTCTGGAATAATTCCACTGGATTGTACCAAGTGGAGGTTTTTAAGGTCAAAAGGAAATGAATAAATGTCATCAATTTAGAGGATTTCACACCCAGCATTCTTTTCAGTCTCACCGTGAATTTGATAGTGTTAAAACATTTTTATAGGTAAAATAAATGTCAGTTTTGCAAAGAGCGATACCAGCCCCTGGGAGACAAATGGCCTATCCACTGGATCTCAGGCCGCGGCATGACTTCGCTCCCTCACCGGAGACCTCAGCTTTTCATACTCCTCTTTAGCTGGCAAGAAAAGCTTGCAGCTTCTTTCAAATGATAACTCTCCTATCCCGAAGAGTCTCCTCATAATATGATAATCTTGGATGAGAGGTAGTGGGTTGGTTGAAAAAAAAAATACAAATATGTGAATGGTGCTCAGTGCTGGAAGACTTCTTGAGTGGAGAGCAAAGAAGGCAAGAAAGGCTTGGCCGTGGTGTGAAGGGTCAGGCTGCTCTGGGCTCAATGCTCTATAAATTCACAGAGTAATATTCAGGGGAGATGCGATGTTTTATCAGAATGTCATTCGAATATAAGGTTTAACATTTACATCACAGGAGCAGGCATGGAGTAAAACTGTCATCCAGGAGGGAAGAGGCAGGACACAAGTGTGCCAGAGCATGCCTGCTGGGACAGGGAGGGGCGGCAGAGGCCAGGGGAGTTTATGTACAGCTGACTAAACTTTCTAAAATATGTGGCTGGTTATGACATGTGCAGCAATTACCACTAATGGAAGAATAGCTATTTCAAAATTCATTTTCCATTCTCCTAGAGGCTTCTGGAGACTACCCCTCCCAACCACATGAGAAAAAGAACAGAAAGACAGAGAGAAATTACAACACTCGCCTCTTCCCTGGTACAAGGGCCATCAAAGGCTGCTTTACTCCTAAACCAAATGAGCAAAGTAATGCATGCAGGGGCCAAGGTTGTAGGTCTTATTGTTCTCACGGAAAACGATGGAAGATATATTGTGGAACCGACAAAAATACATTGATCAAAGACATCTTTCCACAACACTCACAAGGCTCTCTAACTCAAAAAACCAGAAAGATAACAAAGACTCGCTTGTCTAAAATCATAATAATTTGGAGTAATATATTCCCTAGAAGAAAAGTTTGAACATTCAGAAATGCCCTTTCGATTAGCTTAATTCCAGAGAATCTAAATGTGCACCAAACACTGCACGTTTGATGTGAAATTGCTGCTGAATTTGTGAACCCACAACTGATTTCCTGTGTTATGGAATCTTGGAGATTACAGTTAACTTGAAGCAACAGGGATAATTCTTGGCAGTTAATGGGACATTTATATGCATTTTCCTGAAAGGCAGCATCTTGGGACCTCCAACTGGCAGCTCAACATTGCCCCCTACTGTTTACAAGTTTAAAGAAAAGCTGGAGAAGGGCTGCCAGCCAGACTCCCACCAGCCAATGCCTATTTCACCCCCATGCCCAAATACCGCACAGCACTACGCCAGGAGCAGCCAGGGACTCTTTCTAAGATTAGTCTCTGCTGTGTCTTCCAATAGCAAAAACAACTTATCATGAGTTTATTAGAAACCTTTCTTAAAGGCCCAAAGCAACGCTTCAACTTAATTTAGAGGAACCATCCCTTTTATCTTGGCCCAAACCTTCACTCTGCTGATAATGACCCAACTGTGGTATTCGGGAGAGACACTGAACCACTGATTTTTTTTTTTTTTTTTTTTTTTTTTTTTTTTTTTTTTTTTTTTTAATAGCAAAGCCGAAGAATGCCCCGCCAAGTGCAAAGAACCATGCTCTGGAAAATTACCCGGATTGCTGCTCCTTTTAGTATATTTTTTCTGGTATGAATACAAATAAATAGAAGATACTTCCCTTAACTAACGTGCCACTACTACCAAATGTGTGTATACACATATGGACACACTGTCATATATCCACACTCATCTCTACCAAATGTGTGTATACACATATGGACATGCTGTCATACATCTACACTCACACCTTCTCAATGAATTAATAATGAACATCACTAGTGTGATCACAATACTAAGAATTTTACTTGGGGGAAAATATTCCTAAAATTAAAGCAATAAAACTTTTTAAAAATTATTTTACAAAATTACTGAGTTCTTTTCTTATTGTTTCTAAGTCTTAATTTATAACTTAATCAAATTACAATTTCAAGTCAGGCTGATGTCTAAGAATTAGGCCTCATCAAACAGGAGTCTAAGTGCATATGTAAAATGGGCGCTATCTAGACATCTGTGCATAACCTATAAGAACAGCATTTTCTCCCAGGCTTGACCAGAGCTTCAGGCAGAAAGGGACTCTTCATCACCTCCAACCTGGCAATAAAATGCTCAGGGCTTTGGGGAAATCTATCTTTGAGACTACTAATACATTAAAAGGGTAATAGTGTTCCATTCCCAGACACTGATCCTTGCAAAGGATCTCAGAGATGTCAGTTCTTAGAGATATGCATTCTGGTCCACATTCTTAAGCTGAGGCCTTCATATCTGTAACTTGGTGTTTTCATTATTATAAAACTGGGATTAGAGAAGATACTATGTTCACATCTTTATCAAAACAGTAATACTAAATTGGCATGCCAAGTGAACTCCTTTGGAGGTGACAGGTTTCAGCATGGGCTCTGGCTCTGGCTTCATAGGTGCATATTTATCTTTCAACCCACCAATCTATATACATTATGCTTGTTTAGTCTCCTGTATGTCAACCCTAGGTCCACAAAGCTGTCTGAAGACATTATGTGTGGGGACTGGCAATCCCTGTGCACCCCTGAGATGAGCTCACTGCTCTCAGCACACTTCAAATCTGTGAAGTGGCACTCTCCAGAGGTCAGCAGGCTTTTATCGCCTTTCCTCTACATTCCAAATTCAAGTGTCTGTAGGCAGATCAGTGAGCCGACAAAAGGCAAGCAGCCTAGAGCAAGCCTTCTAGAGTTCAAATCCCAGCACTGCCACTTACTAGCTGGTGACCTTGGGAAAGTTACATAAGGCCTTTGGGCTCCTATCTCCACGCATGTAAAAGTGAGACAAAAGTCAAGCCTATCCCACAGGGTCATCGTGAACATTAAGTGACAGCAATCTTTAGCACTCATAAAAATACTATGCAAGCATTTACTGTTATCGCTATCCCAGTGAAGGCTTATTATGCGGCTTCTGCCTGTCATCCAGCTGATAAAGTCCATGTTCTACATACCATAAATGCCCTGCTTTCTGATCTTGTTTTTACAGTCCCAAGACCTAATGTTCCTCCCCAGATAGCCCGCCCCATCCGCTCTTCTCCACATGCCTCTAACCAGACCAGCACCTTCCCAACAGTCCCAGAAGTAATGACCTGACCCTGATACTGATCTGAACCATCGTGAACAGGCAGAGGTCAGGACGACTTGACAGTGAGTCCATTTTCTCCTTCCATGATGTGGGTCCCTGAGATAGAACCCAGGTTGCCAGGTTTGGTGGCAACTGCTTTTACATTCTGGGCCATCTGGCCAGCCCACGATTTTTTTTTTTTTTTTTTTAAGGTTTCACTGCATGGTTTTATTTTAGCTACGGTAATATATGGTGGCATCCACATTTCTCTCTTTCCTAAACTGCTAGGTTATGGTGACTAAATGCATGCACTTGGCAACCTGGCAGCCTGCCCCTCCATCTCAATCATCTACTGAGTGACCCTGGACAAGCACTGATTTCTCTATACCTCAGATTTCACATCTATGAGTTAGGGATCACAACACTGTCCACATCCACTGTGGGAGGAAAACCCTCTGGATAGTGGCTGGAGCATAAAAACAAATGAACACTGGGTACTGCTGGTGTCCTGTTCTCCTGCTGTGTCTCAGCTCATGTCTAGCAGAGGGCCTTCCATGAAGAATACCAGAAATGTTTCGGAAATGAGCTGAGGCTTTAGGGACAGAATTGCAAGCGAGCTGCTCCCATTACCTTACGGGAAACGACCTAACACAATCACACAGACTGATAACATATACATTTGCCTGTGACAATTAGACAGCTGAAGATCTGCACAGTGCAGGACCCCAGAAAATGTGGTCAGACCTCATACACTTACCACACTCTCCATCTTCTTCCACAGCTCCTCCAACTGAGTCATGGGTTCACACCACCAATCAGTGCAAATTTTGTTTCGATCTCCTTGGAACCAGAACTGCCTCAGCCACTCAAACTCCACCTGTGGACCAGAACAAGAAGGTGGTGGTTAGAATGTCTTTGTGATAGACCAACAAGGACAGTGACTTCCCCACTTAATTCTCCTTTGGCAACTTTATAGACAGGGGGTGAGAAAGGTGAGAAAAGCCTGGCCTAACTAGTTCCCAACACACCCTGGTATCTCCAGAGCTTTCTGAAAACTAAGAAAATGGAAGTCGTAGAGCTGAGGTCCTGCTAGGATGGCAGTCCAGGCCAGGTTACATGTTTTAGGCAGATATAACAAATATTCAGATCCTGGAGTATAAACAGCATCCACTGTGTATGATGGAAAATCATAACCAAGCAATTAAACATTTTTAGTAAGAGCTAAGAAGACAATGACATAGACAGATATAGAGAGTATCATGTGTCGACTTCTTAGACTGAAAAGAAAGAACTCACCCAAGGGCCAGGAGAAGTTGGTGATAATCTTAGGCACATAAGCAAACAATATATAATTAGTTATAGAGGCATTCAAGCTCCTACACAACCATTAAGGTTCTCACTTGCTGACTCAGCAAGGGTCAACTGCAATAGGCAAACAGTAGCAAAGATAGAAGGCACTGGTTTGCGTTCTTTTCTGGGAAGCTACCAGCTGTTTGTGTTGACCACCTCGAGGCTCTGCTCCTATCCACAGGATGAACACACAGCTCCCATCATCATCAGCAGCCCTTCTTCAGGCTCAGTCCTGTGGTACAGGCAGAGCTCTAGCTAGAATGCTAATGGAGGAAGTGGAAACCCAGGCTTGAGCCAGATGTAGCTTGATTCTTAAAAGGTCTTATTAATAAGAACAAACCCGGAGCCAGGTATTGGGGTAAATATTGAAAGATCAGAGAGACAGAACATGCCACAGCTAACCTTACCTAGCCAACTTCTCAGCTGATCCTGTTTTCTCAAACCAGAAGCCTCTGTGTCCTCATCCGAATGGATCTCAGCTGAACTGCTGTTCAAAAGCCTAAAAGCTTAACCAGGCTCTCGTTCCTGGTTTTCACACCTTATATACCTTTCTGCTTCCTGCCATCGCTTCCTGGGATTAAAGGCGTGTGTCACCATGCTTGGCTGTTTCCAGTGCGGCTTGGAACTCACAAAGATCCAGATGGATCTCTGCCTCCAGAATGCTAGGATTAAAGGTGTGTGTGCCACCATTTTCTGGCCTCTATGTCTATCTAGCAGCTGTTCTGTTCTCTGACCCCAGATAAGTTTATTAAGGTGCACAATATATTGAGGAACACAATATCACCACACCAAACATCCTCCACTGCCCCATTTCTGGATTTTGGAAGAAGAGGTCTCAAGACTGGAGAAACACAAGAAGAAGCCTGCAGACATGTTGCTGTCAAACTGGAGCCAACATGGCAGGAAGTGACTATGAGGTGAGAAGATGAAAAATCAGGTCTGGAAAGAGGCACTGACTGGATGAACTACCTCCAGAGCCCCTTTCCACTCAAGTTGACTCGGGTTTAGTTGTCTGAGGCTGGCAATGGAAACAATCTCATCACACACAGAGCAGAGTCTGACCAGCACTGTGCAGACAAGTCAGTCTTCTACGGCTTGTCCTCCACTTGAACATCAGCTGGTATCATCAGGGCAGAACTCCATCTCACCCCAAGGCCTTTTACTTTTGCAGAGTCCAGCACCGTGCTGTGGTGTCTGCTTTGCAGAGTGATCACGTTCCACCCACAGGGCTGGGCTCTTTCACCATTGCCTGTGACCGCGGAGGACTGCAGAGGACTGCGGCTTGTTCCTCCACACCGAACTTTCAAAAGCGACTTGCGAAGACTAACAATGGTGAAAACGGCTCAGGGAAGAAACTGGAGAAGACCTGGTCTAACTAGAGGCTTTCGTTTACGCTAAAGCGATGTTTGTTTGATGTGTAGAACCGATTTCAGCTAAAGCTGTTTAAACAAAACAGGAATGTGGGCCACATTAAGACAGTTGCTAAACCTTATCTGTGGCATTAAAAGACAGTGGTTGACAGAAGGTAAATCTGAGTACTTAGAAAGGAGAATGAATATGGCCACAGTTCAACTCAGGGAAGATCCAGGTTTAGCAACACATTTACTACAGGGGAAAAAAGAAAGAGGACCTTCTAATGGGTTTCTCACGAAACTGTTCACACTGTCAGAGCAGCCTGACAACAAAGCCTCAAGCCTGAAGTTAGGTAGAGGTGAAGTGGTTTCCCATGGCTTCTCAACCCTTGGGCTGGTTATTCCACTGAAGAGGACAAAACTTGGAAGCCTTGACCACCCTGGTACACAGGGAATAAAAAGACTATCACAAGCAACAAGCCTATCAACCTATCAGGGCACAGGAGACTGTACTTCTGTGATGGAGAGCTTGGAAGCAGGAAGTGAGCATACAGGGGGCTGTGCCACTGGACAAAACAGCAAATGCAGAGCCCCAGCCACGCTAACAAATAAAAGCTTCTCTCCCTCCTCAGGCACCTTGGTACCTTGGCTCAGAGGGTAAGGGTGCTTGTCGCCAAGACCATCAACCTGAGTTTGAGCCCTGGAACCCACATGATGCAAGGAGTGAACTATTCCTCTAACTTCCACAGGCATGCTATAGTGTAAGCCCTTCTGATTCCAAATTAAAATTAAAAAAAAATGTAACTTCTGTTTTCGAAGAATCAGGGTTCTGGATGTTCAGGGAGGATAGAAAACTAGAAACCGCCTCCTTATAATGGATAAATTCCCAGCACATATGACCTACCAACATTAGATCAAGATGTAAAACAACTTAAATCCATAAAAAGCAATGGAACTGATGAAGTAACGGAAGTGTCCCCATAAAGAGAAGCCCCAGACCAGATGAATTCACTGCCAATTTCTACTAACATTTTAAGGAAGAGTTAACACCAGTGCTCCTCAAACTTTTTCATAGAACGGAAAGGGAAGGCAGCTACCAAACGCAGTGAACAAAGCCAGCATTACCACGATCTCGAAACCAGAGAAGAACACCAACAAAGGGCTAGAGACCAAATTCACTGCTGAACATAGACACAAAATTTCTTAATGAAGTCTTTACAAATTAAATTCAAGAACAAATGAGGACAGTCATATACCATGACCCATGACCAAACTGTTTCCATTCCAGGCATGCAAAGATGGGTCAACATATACAAATACAGATGTAATAAAGCTAGTAAGTTATGTAAGGGCAGAAATCACAGGGCCATCCATAGATGGAGAAGAGGCCTTTGAAAAAGTCCATGTCCCTTCATAATGGAATCCCTGAAAAACTACAAATAGAAGGAACGTCCTTAGCATAATAAAGGCTATATATCACAAACCTATATCCAATATTACATTAAATCCTCTAAAATTGAAAGTAAGATAAGGTTTTCCACACTCTCCACTGTCACTTGGTATAGTGTTTCAAATCTTAACTACAGAAATAGGCAAGAGAAAGAAAGAGAAAGAATACAAATAAAAAAAAAGTAAAATGGTCTCTATTTACGGGTAACATGACCCTAAATTTGAGGGGCCATGAAGACAACTTAGAAAACTCTTCCACCGGGTAACTGCTTTCTGCCTCGCAAAAGGATATAAAACCAACACAGAAATACACAGTCCTGTACACCTCTAACTTGCCAAGAAAGAAATAAGGGGGAAAGCTCCATTCATAATTTAACCTCCTTCCTCATCAAAGGGGTATAAAATGTCTACAGTGAAATAAGACATTGATGAAAGAAACTGAAACACTAGAAGACGGAACGACCCCAATACTCAAGGATTAGCAGGATATTGTGAAAATAGTTGCATTACAAAAAGTTATCTACAAAATCAATACAATTCCCATAAAAAGTCAAATGACATTGTGCACAGAACTAGAAAAGAATTCTAAAATTCATGTAGAAGCACAAAATACCCCCACATGCCAAGAGCAATCCTGAACAGAATAAGCAAGGCTGAAAGTATCACAACACATAATCTCAAAGTATACTATAAAGCCATCGTAACAAAAACAGCATAGCAAGGCCATGAAAGCAGACCAATGGAACTTCACAGAGTACCCAGAAATAAACCCATGTAACTGGGACATCTGATCAATGTGTCAAGCCGACCAATGGAACTTCACAGAGTACCCAGAAATAAACCCATGTAACTGGGACATCTGATCTCTTACAAGATGTCAAGAAGATACATTGGAAAAATGACATCTTCTTCAATAATGGTGCTGGGAACACTGAATATCCACATGTAAAAGAAAGAAACAAAATTTACAACTTTCCCCATAGACAAAAATCAGTTCAAAATAGATCAAAGACCTTAAAATAAGACTCGAAACTCTGAAATTGCTAAGAAAGACAAAACACTTCAGAATATAGAGATAGGCAAGGACTTTCTGGAAAAGACCTCAATAGCACAGAAAATAGCCCTAAGCATTATCAATGAGATTAAATGAAATTAAAAAGCTCTTGCACAGGGACAGAAACAATCATCAAAATGAAGAGATAACCCACAAAACAGGAAAACAATGTTAGCAAAATACATACCCAACAGGGCATTACTTCCTAGACTCCAAAGGACCTCCAAAAACGAAACATCACAAAACCAAATCATCAAGCAAATAAATGGAATAAAGTGAACAGACAGTTGGAAGGGAAGAAATACGAGTGGCCAATAAATACTTTCAATGTCCTTAGCCATTAGCAAACTGCAAATTACAGCCATCTGGAAATTCCATCCCACTCCAGTGTCAAGACAATAAATGACAACACACGCTGGTGAGGTGTGGGAAAATCAGAACCCTATTCATTGTTGGGAGGAGTATAAATGGGTGCAGTCATTACAGAATGAATATGGAGGCCCCTCAAAAAACAAAACCAGAACTACCATAGGATGCAGGTATACCACTCCTAGATATATACATAAAAGACTCTGAGTCAGCACACCATGGAGATACCTGCATATCTATGTTTAATGCCACACTATTCACAACAGCAAAGATCTGAAAACAGTCTAGACATCCATCAACTGTAGAATAGATTTTAAAAAATGTGGTGTATATACTCAGTGGAAATTTACTCAGCTGTGAAAAAGACTGCAATCATGGCATTTTCAGGAAAATAATGAAACTAGAAAACCACTATGTTAAGCAAAAGAAGCCAGACAAAAATATAGCACAATTTAGATAAAAATGTATATGTATATGTTTATCTATGCAAGCGTACATGCATACATACATGACTGGAAATGGAAGAGACTATGAGAGCTGTAAGGGAAAGCATGAAACAGAAGAGGGTGTTGGGCTATGTGTGATGTGAGAGCAGGGACTGTTTGGGAAGACGGGGGGAACAGAACAAGGCAGGAGGGAGGACAGTGGTGGTCAGTGACTAACTGAACAAGAACAAAGTGTACTAATACAGACATATGTAATGTCGTAACGAGAGCCTTTATTCTGTATGCTAACTAAAAACAATCAATGGTAAGGAGGAGGAGGCTGCAGAGGCAGAGGAGAAGGTGGTGATGGTGGTGGTGGTGATAGAAAAATGGTTCTAAGGGTACTTAATGGTACTACACTTTTTAGCTAAGGAAGGTGATTAACAAGGCCAGCCTGGACTACACAGCTAGACTCTGAGTCTAACTGGAGGTGGGGTGGGAAGGAATTAAGGAAGTGGGAGGAGATGGGGGGTAGGGGAGTCGGGGGAGAGAAACAACAAAGTATAATTGTGTTTGAAAAATTCCATAACGAAACCTAAGTCTTTGTAAAGTAATAAAAATAAACATAAAAATAAAGTACAATAGAGATTAAAAAAAAAAAACCCTAACACTACTTCCACCAGTGAAAACAGTTCTGAAAACACAAATTAATAAAAGAATTAGAGTTCTGAAGTCAGTGTGAAGTGGGCTGTGCTACAGGAGAGCTATGCCAGCTGGGAAGCAGGGATGATCATGTAACAACCATACAGGTTTGGGCTGAGGCTTCAGTGCCTTAGATTGGGTCATACTCTTACCAGAGAAGAAGAATACTAGCTAGAGAGGACCACAAGCCCCAGAACTTTCTGCCTCTCAGCATCTCACAGGCCTAGAGAGCTCTCTGAGCACAAAGTTGGTTTTCCATCCCTGCTGGCTCGCACCCTTGCCCTCCCATGCCAGTCAAGAAGCTCTGCACGGAGGCTCACTCCAGGCAGAGGCTTTCTGGTAGGCTGAAGAGGTGTCAAAAGGACGCCACATTTTTATGGACACCAGATTCAGGGTGTGTGCACTTTAATCAATGCTATGACCTGACCTTTTTCTTCAGTGCTGGGGATGAGAGATCACAGAATTTTAATCAAACGGCTACAGCTATACAGACACACATGAAGCCATTCCAGAGCAGCTCAGGAGAGGAGCAGGAACAGAAGAACAGAGGAAACTCCAACATGAGACTATCCACTGTGTCCCTTCCAGGAGAAACTTGCTAGAAGATTGTTAGGTTTACACCGCCATGGTTTAAGAAAGAAATGGATAATTTAATAACAAAGAGGGGGATTCTGCTTATAAATGAATTTAAATCTTTGCTCTGTATCTTAAAATGGGGGTATCAAAAAGCTGCTGCCTTCTTACAACTGAAGTTCCCATGTTGCCTTGCTAGAAAACAAGGCATTCCTAAACCCAGATGGCTTCAAAGTATTCAAGGTGCTTTGTTATAATTAGTCCAGCAAAGGCACATGGCCTTGAAGGAAGAGGAAAACAAACAAGAAACTAGATAACTACTAGGAATACAGTGCAGGGAGAGTAACCCAACACCCAATCCAGGCCTGCCTGTATGATAAGAGAACAGCTAATGATGAGCTGGCACACCAACTTAACCTTCAAGTTAAGATGACTTCGGAGGATGAGAGATGAGGAGGTGGTGGCCATGATAGGCACAAGGGTATTTATTTATAAGCCCTTTTATCCATTCACCCCTCAAGGGCCGCCTTACCTCCCTGACACAATGTCAAAGCAGTCAGCCAGTTTCTGTGGCAGATGGATTCTGATGACAGTATTGTGCTGTGTGGTTTTACAGTTTCCCTGTCCACTGAGATAACAAAACACCACAGCCGTGTAAGACCAGAAAAGACTGAAATGAAACAGCACACATGCATGATAAAGTCAGCACCCAGTTTGCTGACCAGATCTGAAAGTCATCAAGTCTTTCAGAAGAGTAAGTGAATACCTGGATTAGAGATTCTGCACTAAGATGGAGAATGAGACTATTCCCAGGTATAACCCAGTGAGGTCATCAGGTCCAGAAACACGTGGTTTCAAGCACTTCCAGCTATAAGCAACACCTTCAATGGGGACACTTACTAGGCACAGTGAAGTTCAGCTGAAGCATGAGATAGCCATTATTCTCTGAAAGGCAGTCTTTTTGCCTTTGGTTCTGAGAATTCTGATGCAGTTTCCCGAAGTATAGAACAACTCACAAGAGACAGAAAACCTTTTAAAATCTATTACAAGATACCTTATGTCTATGGGTAAAGAGACTGTTTCTCATCGGCTCAGACTCCTTCAACGTCTCTCTATTTCCCTCATAGTAAAAAGAAAGCCTGCTGAGCATAGGAGGGCCTCTCAGGATCTATACATTTGCTAACACTGTCCCTGTGACCCCACCACCTACGACTGGTAGCCTCATACCCTCTCTAACACTGCTGCTGAACTGTCCCATGAACACCGAGCATTCTCTGCCCAGTGGTCTTTGCAGAGGCTCCTTCTGCTTGAAATGCCCCCCGCCCGCCATGGCTCACCCCCTTCCCTTCTTTCCAGTGGAGATGCACGTTCTCAGGTTCTTGCCATCTCCTTGTTCCGTTCTGTTTTCGGTAGCATTAGCAACGTCAGCACACCATATACTTTACCTGTGTTTTGTGTCTCGTTTCCCTCCTCCACACACTAGAACCCCTGATTCTTTACCAGTATACCCTAATGCACCCAGAAGAGGGCCTGGCGGGAGCTCAGTGATCGTCACTTGACAGCAACATGTCACAGGTCAGGTTTTCCACCAGTTCTCATCACATCATGAGAAAGTCTGAGATGGCTGACCCATTTTAACCATTCTCTACCACCTGTTAATCTTACCTTTCCCCTCATGTCTTTATCTGAG
The DNA here is from genome assembly GCA_902168415.1 of Peromyscus melanophrys. NCBI lineage: Eukaryota > Metazoa > Chordata > Mammalia > Rodentia > Cricetidae > Peromyscus > Peromyscus melanophrys. Next base: position 15,015 of record CABHPR010093697.1, read on the forward strand.
GTATAATTCACCCTCAATAAAATCCATTCATTTGAAGTATAAAAGTCAACATTGTTTTTTTAACTTAGGACGTTGCATGACCATTATCACAAATCTCCATAGCATGACGGAAGGATGCAGGCTTAGCGTCTTCTCTCTATGAGACTGCTCTGTCTTCACTGAATATGGTTACCTACTTTACATTTACTTTTGACTAATTATAGAGGATACCACTTAATAGTACAACGTTTCTTTTTCAAAAAGTCATCTATGCAAAAAAAAAAAAGTTAAAAAAAGCTAAGCAGTTACTGTCTAAAATTTGGAGATGTAGAAATCGAGAGTCTTGACGAAACAGTAATCTGAGGATGATGTGCACTGGCCTCATGATGCAGACCCACTGAACTCACAGACTGCAGAAAACAGCTACTCTCACACATTTAAGCCAAAGCATTACCACTTACTGCTAGGTGGGCAACCATTCTCCTTGAGTCCCTTTATTTCTGTCTTCAAGGGAGCCACCGACTGCCCCGTGCTGCAAGGATGTTTGTATTGGGAAGACCCATGGGGTGGGGGATGGTAAAGCCCGTATCTTCCTGCAGAAGTTAGGGCAAAGCTACTCATAGACTGCTTCTGAGCCATTAGAAAAGTCAGTTCCCTTGTCTCAAGGTTCTGGTTATATAATGTAACCCCTTCTGGTGCCATGCTACCTGCCCATTGTGTGTTTCCTGTAGAAACCATCTCATAGAAAGCAATGGTCTGAATGTTTGTGCCCTTCGCACCCCAGTTCTTATGGTGAAATCCTAACCATCACAGAGTGACAGCTCACTTTGGGAGGTACCTGATCCTGAGGGCGGCTCTTATGAATGGACTCAATGTAGATAAAAGGAGGTCCAATGAGGATTTGTCTCTTCCACCGTGCAAAGACTCAATGAGAACATACCATCTATGAACCGGAAGCAGGCCCTCACCAGATACCCAGACTGGCAGCCTTGCTCTTGAGCTTCCCAGTCCAGACTAAAGATAAATTCCTGCAGTTTAGAAGCCGTGTGGCTGCCATATTTTGTTACCACTAACATGCTAGGCTCGGATTACTGTGACTGTTTGTGTAACCTGCCCTCTCCTCTGACTCAGATCTCCTGTGTTAGACCCTCATGAAGCTGTGAGCAGGGGTGAGTCCTAACCTGCCCTCCCCTCTGACTCAGATCTCCTGTGTTAGATCCTCATGAAGTTATAAGCAGGGGTGAGTCCTAACCTGCCCTCCCCTCTGACTCAGATCTCCTGTGTTAGATCCTCATGAAGCTACAAGCAGGGGTGAATCTCAACCTGCCTTCCCCTCTGACTCAGATCTCCTGTGTTAGACCCTCATGAAGCTACAAGGAGGGGTGAGTCCCATACCCATCAACTTCTTGGCCACCCTCACCTCATTGTGGATGTCTTCTCCTTGTTTCAAAACTGCAGGTTCCAAGGACTTCAGAGAGACGTCGCCATTGTCCAAGTCATTAAGGATATTCTGCAGTGCCAACTGGCAGCGTTGTAGAATATAATCCAGGGTGCCCGCGGAGCACTGCCAAGACAGAAGCACAGTGAGACTGTGAGCGACTGCAAGCTCGCCATGCACGGCTCCTGCTCACAGTTCTGTGTCCTCACCCGCCATCCTCACAGCTCATGTAAATGAGAACTACAGTAGTGCCCTGCTCTCGATTCTGTGTAGCCAGCCAGGCCTCACTAGGTCTCACAGGCTGTGGGCTGTCTTCATTATGTGGGCCTCCTCTCTCTAAATAAACATACACCCTGAGATGTGTGTGTGTATATCTATACACACACACACACACACACACACACACACACACACACACATACATATATACATATGAAGTATGTATATATAAATATAGATGTCTGCATGTGTATTCTTCATATACTGCAGCACCTTAAACTAACTCTTAAATGTAGAAGAAATGTAATAAACAATTATTCTGGGAATAACCAGTTAGCAAAAATGTCAAAGAGAATGGGTTTTTTTTCTCACGTCATGAATGTATTAAAGGGGGAGAATGGTAGCCAGGCTGGAGAATCTGGTACAAAGCACACAGACTAGAATGGCAATAATGTGTGTACAGGGGGCTGGGTGACATTTCAAATTCAAGGTAAAGAATTCTCTCCCTTTTCTACATATAGGAGAAAGCTGCAGTCCTTCCTAATGGAGGTTGTAGAAAGACTATGGGGCTTAGGCTGCAAAGCACACTCACTCAAGGCAAAGCTGACACCTTATCAGTGGGGACAGAGACCGCTAGTTCACCCCTCTCTAGGCCTGTGGAAACGTGACAGAGGGCAGATGGACACACTCCTATGAAGGAGCCTATGCTGGAAAACCAAGGATACAGAGGGAGTATGAATTCAGTTATTCTGATGATGAAATGATCTCTTAGAATGCATAGATATTTCCTCCTTTGGATATCTGAGGAAAATGTGTCCTTAAAATATTTCTTTTAATACTTATAATTTAAAGCAAGCACATGGAAAAGTCCTTGCAAGCAAGTCTTGTGGTATAGAAACCATCATTGCCTCTTTACACAGCGTGGTGTAGATAAGCTGGGAGCACACTAAGTTTTTGTATCCACAACAGAAGCTTGGCTAGTATGTATTTTAACATGGTGACCCCAGCGGGCAGAGCGCAATAGGGTGGGCAGCGCTGAAGAAGAGGGGTGACCCCTGCTCACAAAGTGCCCCGGGACCTACTTCTAAGTGGCAATCACCAAGAAAGCATTCTGTGTTCACTTTTGCTTCCTAGTGTGGAGTAAGGCCAAGCAAGTGCATGCCCACTTACTGCATCTAAGAACTGGAACAAGCTGCACTTCCGTCAGTGTGGAGCCGGCTGACGACCTGAGCCTGCCCAAGCCTAGCTTTATTTATGGCCATGAAAAGAGAAGCGCAGGACTTGGTCTTTCTGACTTTATATATAATTGGTATAGAGAACTTAGGAGTGGGCCTGCAGTTTTTGAGGTTTTACTCCTGTTTTTGGTGACAGCTTTATTGAAATTTAACTCATATCATGAAGTTCAACTATTCAAAGCAACAATTTGGCAATTTTATTTTAATTTTTATTTTTTTATTTTTTTATTTTTTTTTTTAGTAAATTTAGACTTGTACTACCATTACTACAATTAACTCTAGGATAATTCTGTTACTCCACATGAAACCCTTGTCCTCTAATGTCATTTCCACCAGCACCAACTTGCTTCATGCTGGACGGGGATGATGCTGAAGTCTCTCTCTCTCTCTCTCTCTCTCTCTCTCTCTCTCTCTCTCTCTCTCTAAAACACACACACACACACACACACACACACACACACACACACACACTCACACACACCTGCCTGTCCTGGACCTTTCCGGTCATTATAATCATTGGCTGTGTGTGGTCTTTCATGTCTGCTTTTTACACTAGTGTGTCTCTATGGTTCATCCCTGTTGCAGCCTGCATCAGTATTCCAGCCTTGTTTATTGTCAAACAGTAGTCAGTTCCGTGCATATGTGATGAGCATCTGTGCGGTGTCCAGTTTTAGGCTGTTATGGGCATTCATGTGCAAGTTTTTATTTCTCTTGGCCATATACCCAGGTACGGGATTGTTATGCCATAGAGTGCCAGCAGCTTTCTGAAGCGCCAGACTACACCAAAGTCACTGCAGAATACAGTGCACTCCTTCCAGCGGTACAGACCGGCTCTTGTCCCGGCACAGCCTTGCCAACATTTCTTACCTTCATCTGACTCTGGCCATCCTCGTTCATGTGCGTGAATGGTATATAACTGTAGTTACTGGCCATCCTCTGACGACCAATGCTGACACACGTTTGTTTGTTTGTTTGTTTCTTTGTTTGTTTGTCTTGCTTTCAGTACTGGGGAGAGAACCCAGGGCTCCCTGGGAGAAGTGGGTATTTTTACCACCGAACTACACTCCCAGCTATCTTGTGCATTTTTCATGTGTTCTTAGCTATTTTTTTTACCATCACTGGTCATGTCTATTTACCTCATTCACCTTTTTAAACAAAATCATTTCTCTTTTGAATTATTGACTTTTAAAGATTCTTTTTATCTTCTAATTATAGATGCTTATTAGATACATGGCTTGTTAATATTTTCTTCCACTCTATTTTTACTTTGTTGACAGTTCACTTTGAAGTACAAGGAATTTTTAACTTTGTGACAAAGTTCAAGTTTTCTATTTCTTCCTTGAGTTATTTATGCTTTAGCTGTCATATCTAAAAATCCAATGCCTACGTCAAGGTAAGAATCACTTGTTGGTAGGTAATTATCAGTAAGGTTTCTGAAACAAAACAAAAGATATAAGAAGAGAAGGCTGAAATGTGTGTCTGTGTCTTAGACTGACATATTTCACTGAAACGGTAACATAAACTTGCTAACATTTGGTGATCTCTAGGAAGCAGAACTAGTTTAGTTGAGGAAAGGCGAGAGCACATGTAATTTTATACACTTTTTAAATTCTGAACTGGCTGATTAACTACTTAAAAATAATTACATTTAAAGTTTAAGTTTATAGACAACACTGCTGAATCTCAAGAACATTCTAGAAATAAAACTAAAATCAAATAAATAAAAAGACCCAATAGGAGCGGTTCTGCTTATACACAACCAACTTCTCCACATGCAACACTCTCTCCCATTAAAATCAAGGAATATCAAAGTACCATTTCCACAAGACAATCTGCTTCCCACTAGTGTAACAGCCAATCATTTGGGGGATGGAGCAAGGCAAGTCATAGAACACAAGTTTGTCTGGAGGTGAGGCAGCTCGGGAAATGGGAAGGGATCTCTTTTCTCTCTTCTATTGAGAGAAACAAAGCACACTCCAGTGTCTGAGAAGGAAACCTTTACCTTCTTTGATCACTGGAAACAATACCAAACGATGAAATGAAACATTTAAAATAAGATCCAAGCATGCTGTCAGCTGAACCTACGTCTGGTTTTGACTCTCTGCCTGTGCATCAACAGAAGCATGTACTGGTTTCCACGACCCACATAGAAGGATTCCAAATGACCGCTCCCAGTGTTGCTGACCGAGTCAATTTCATTAACTCATCAGAGGCACCAAGGACCTGCTCAGCTTTCTCTATTGTCCATGCTGGATAAGCCTCTTTATCAGTTCTCTTTTACTGAATTAGTTCCCAGGTTTGGTTCCTGACTATACTGTTGGGAGACCGAAGATATGAGTGTGTTTGTGGTACTGTGCACATAGCCCCATGAAGAGCTCTGAAGACTAAACCCACAAGACATGCAGGACCATAACAGCTTCACCATAATGTTACAAATGCTATCAGTTTTCACTTCAGTAGTCATATTTTTTCTGGAAATAAAGTTGCACTAAAATGGTGATTTTTTTTTAAAAATTATTTTCAATTTCAGGATGCTTACCCACCCCAAATCCTATTTACTCAGAATCTTATATAATAAGACTAGCAGTGTTTATTAAAGAACTAGACACTAAATATTTTGGACTTTAGGCTGTGGCTCAGTTCTGTCCCAGAAGCTCCAAAGCAGCAGCAGTAAGCAGTATGCAAACCAATTGAGTGGAGCTGTGTTCCAACAAAACTCTGTAAGAGCAGCCCGCTGACCCAGTCATTCACTGATGGGTAAATATAATACAGAAAAAAGACACTTAAATAATTAACACTACAGGTATCCAGCTATCAAAACATCAGACAGTTTGAACTAAACCACAGAGAATATAAGAATCATAGACTGGAAGTAATTTTTCTTTTCTGAGATGGTCTCACACATCCCAGGCAGGCCCCAAACTGGCTCTGTAGCCAAGGACCACTACGAACTTCTCATCTTCCTGCTTCCACCTCCCAGTGCCGGGGTTATAGGCACACGTCACGTGATCAAAAACAGGGCCTTGTGCACATCAGAGAAGTACTCCATCAGTTCCACGACACTCCCGGCCTGCCTTGGAGAAATGTTTCCTTCTGAGAACATGACTATGCATAGCCCCTCTCTTCATTGAAAGTGAATTAATGCTCAAAATATGGCCTAAAAATAAAAAAGCTACAAGGACAGTTATGGTTAATTCGAGAAAGCCAAGCTTAAGAGTATTTTGAAAAGAACTAATAAACAGTATGTAATTGGTCCACATGGAAAAAGGAATCAAAGCTGGAGGGCAGGACAAATCCCAACTTTCCACTTCATTTCCCACGATGCCTTGCATTCTTTGCCACCTCATATCCTGCACTATTCTTGCTCCTCGTCTGTAAGCATCTTCATAGCCCAGGCTGGACTAGAACATGTGAGCTCCTTCCTCAGCATCGAGGGTACTGGGATTACAGGCATAGACTGTCACAGCAGACTGACAGGCATCTTGGAGACACTCACCACCTGTTCCTGTTTATAACTGGCTGAAAGAATATCTCGAGTTAACCATCTTGATAGTTAATGAAAGTCTGCTAAATGAATGAAGTAAAATCCCTTCTTCCGAATAGCAGCTCTCACCGAGTAGAAATGTTCATAATCGAGACTTTTTACTGTCTCCTGCTTCATGTCCACTCTAGTAAACACAGAGATGGAAAAAGCTCCCACAAGGAGTCTCAGGTGTTCTTTTCCTCTCTTCCACTATTTTTCCATTCACTGTTCTAAAAGACTTAGATGCAATAACTCCCAGAATACCAAGAATCATATGATTTGAGAATACTGGTATTCTCATCAAACACACATTCCAACCATTTCACTCTTCAGTGGCCACAGGTCCTTTGAATACCACACTAATAAGCCTGTCTGTCTACTCTTACAGGTTAGATTATGAAAGATGTAAGAGAGACATGCTTACATAGCACATACTCAAGTGATTGACAAGAACAGGACTCTTGGGAGGATTATATCTAGACAGACGGCTACAAAAGGAAATGGAGTCATTCTGTACCACATCAGATGGTCTATATATATTCCATCCCGTCTCCGTTTCTTACCCTCCCTCCTTAACAGAACTTACTTAGAACTAATGACACTTGTCAATGGCATTTATCTCTCAAAGAAACAACTCCAACGATTGACCTAAGATAAGGATTTGTATGTTTATGTGTTCAACATTTTCTCCCCAAACAAAATGAAAGTTGCACAAGAGGGTTGGGCAGAAGGGCTAGGTGGGCGGCTCGATTCCCATGCTTGCAGTGCAGGTCACAAAGACAGGCACTGAAACATTCAAAAGAATGGGAGATCACCAAAGAAAAGATTGCAGAAAAGGAAGACACAATGACTGGTGGCCTTGCTGGCACCCTGAAAATATGCCCGCCTCTTCTGCTACACAACATCATGACAGTCAACCAGAAGACATGGTGTCGCCTGACTCAGTGGCCTTGTGCAGCCTCAGGGCTGGCCAAGACTTTGAACGTGTGCCGTTCTACAAGGTTAATTTCTTCTGTCCCATCTCCCACACTTATTCCCCGGTATCCTCTGAGGAGTCAAACTGTAAGGCAAAGCATAGTCAAAAAGCTGGGGAACTGGGGCTGTTGCTCACTTATTGCCTAATATGTGAAAAGCCTTGGGCTTTATCTCTAGCAACCTGTAATTAGTTAATTCATTCATTGAGACCTGGATAGGAAGCCGTCTATGATCCTTGTTATTCCTCCCCTGCTCTCTAAACCCTAGAGTGACTGCTAGACATGTCTCTCATCTTATAATTTCCGTTCTGATCTCAGCTGATAGGTTGACTGCCAGCCATTGCCCAGCCACCGGGCTGTGAACATGATTGGGGACCTCAGAAGTTCTCTGACATCTCTGTAAGCTTCTCATAAATTTACATTCATATGTCCAGCTGTCCAACCAAAACTTAAGGGAAAACTTTAGCCAAAACTTTAGCCATTTAAACCTAAATAATAAGTACACAAGCAAACAAATTCACCTCATTTTCTCTGCTCTTGACCATGGTCACCCATGGAAGTCTAAAGTTATCAGCATATCTAATGGAATGTACCTACTTCATGAAATAAAACCCTTGGATGGTAAGATGGCTCAGTAGGCAAGGTACTTGCTGCCACGCCTGAGGACCTGCGTTTTATCCCTGGGACCTACATGGTGGAAGGAAGGACCTGACGCCTACAAGATGTCCTCTGACCTCCATACACATGCTGAGGCAGACACACACACACACACACACACACACACACACACACACACACACACAAAGACAGACATGTAATAATTTTTTTTTTAAAGAAACAGCTCCAAAAGGCAAAATAAGCTAATTCTATACTGTGAATAAACTTGAAAACTGCAGCCACTCCAACCCAGAGCTTAAAAGTAAGTAAATAAAGACTGAAGGCAAATCAGATGATAGTGATCTTCCGGCTAAGCACTCTTCGGAGCCCTGTGATAAACTGCTCCTTCAACCATTCCTGCCTGCCACATTCAGTTAGGCGGCAATCATCACATTTTTATTTTTGCTTACCTCTGCCACGCGGTGGGTGGAACTAAACCGAGGCTGTGAGCCAGCCAAAACACAGTGCTGGTGGGTGGCATTGAGATCATCTGCAGGGAAAATGCAAAAAAAAAAATTTAATATTTACTAGTCAGTACACACTATCCACTGTTTAACTAAAACACAAAGTAAACAGTAAATGTGTCATCCAAGGAACAACAATCACCAAGGAACTAACACTTTCCTTGTATTATGTGTACCTATAAAATAAATCATGCAACAGGATTCTTGTATATGTATACAGATATAGGTCTCATAAATAAATCACCCACACCAAGATGCTATCAATAATGCTCCAGGACTATCCTTGGCAAGCATGGCATATGGTCCCTACTGACATGTGGTTTATGATGCTCATCCAGTACCACGTTTTTTATCTGCGGACTGAGCTTTACTCTTTCACAGTTATAACTACAGCTCTAGCAGAAACCAGAATCCTTTTCAATTATTTGGAAATGTTCTTTTATTCCAAGTTCATCTTTTTCTGTCTACTTAAAGTATTTATTTTGTTCTGACAATTAACCAATCAAGCATGTTGGGCTGTTGGACCAAAATCCAAGCCAATGGATTATGACTCCAGCAAGGAAAAGGGGCAGGGGAGGGGAGTGACCTGTTAGTTGAAGAATACTCCTAAAACCACAAGAATCAAGAGACAAGTCAGAATCCAGGTTTCTGTGTATTCTAATACTAAGGTTATTGCCAGACAGAGTCTCTATCACATTTACTTAGGGCATTCCCTCATTTATTAGAGACAAGAATTGAACAGCAGGTGCCTCAAAAACATGGGATCCCTACTTTAGGCAATTAGGTCTCTACCAGATATCAAGACAATGACTTCAGCTAAGAGCTCTCAGATTACCTCTAAGGAAGGCTTCAGCTCCCTGCCAGTGTGAAATAACAGTAACAGGGCTTACCCACTGAAGGCTTCAGCTCCCTGCCAGTGTGAAATAACAGTAACAGGGCTTACCCACTGAAGGCTTCAGCTCCCTGAGAGCACGAAGTAACAGTAACAGGGCTTACCCACTGCTTTTAACAATAATGCTTTTAAACAATAAAAAGTAACAAAGCCAAACAAGGAATCAGAGGTTTCCAAGCCAGGGAAACAGATCCCAAGGGAGAAGAGAATAAACACAGCAGGTCCACACCTGCCTGGAAAGGGGTTCAAAGCCAGAGTGGGCAGGGGAAGGGAAAGGAAAGGACAGAGAATAGAGGGTGGCAAGCCAAGGCAGCCAGATTCCTAAAATGTATGGATTGGGGGTGGGGGTGGGGGAGATCATGCTGCAGGCATTGGCTTAGCCCCAACCTGTGTACGTGTGAGTGAAAACTCCCAAGGAATGGAAAAGAAGCTTCAGAGAGCAGCAGCCCGAGCAGACGTCACTCATGACCAGGAAGGAGTGGTCTCAGGAGAGGGAATTGCTCCTAGAACGAGGTACCAGCAATCCTTAGGAAAAGTGTCACCTTAGTAACAAGGATGAACTAGTGCCAGAGTAAGGGTTGTTAGAGATACACCCAGCCAAGGCGAAACCAAGTCTCTAAAGAATCCAATTTATTTAAGTAAATTAATTGTCCACTGAGGCATAATTTAACATTATCTAGAAGAATGTAACAAAATAGGCATGTATCAAATACCACATACTCTAGTATTCACTGAAAAAATAACAGGAGAAAATCTACATCCACATAAGACATACAGATCCTTCTTTTACATACATAAACTTTAACCTTATACACATAAAGAGAAGCTTCTGAAAATTAGATATTTAGTGTCTGAAATTTAAAAGGCCACTAAATGAGATCAAAGGAAATTTAGACTGTATAGAAGAAAAAAAAATGAGTGAACAAAAACACATGAGAAACAAACGCTCCAAAAGAAAGGAGCCTTTAAAAAGACCTCAAAAGATGAGAGCACATCAATGTTTGGAGCACAAAATCCCCCAAAGACCAAGACTGAATCATAAGATGCAGACCGTTTCCCCTCCACACACCTCACCACTTCACTGACGACTTGTTTAATGAGCTCCATTTACCAGAAATATCACGTTATCCACCTAGAAAAAAAATCTAAAAGTATAGCTTAAAAGAATAAGCAAAATAAGAATCAGTCAAAGAGGGAGGAGTTTTAGATAACATGTATTAGGCAGATAAGAGGAAATCCTAAGTTAATCAACACTGCCCAGACCTGAAAGTATAATCTGCTTCCACGGGCTAATGGCAGATGATGTTTTCAAGGATCACTTACCTTGCAACATGTCAGAGTTCCTTTCCTTCCTAAGGCTGAATAATACTCTCTTGTATGTATACACCACAGTCTGCTTAACCATTCATCAGTTGATGGGCATCTGGCTCACTTCCATCGTTTTGCTATTGTGAATGACAGTGGTATGACCAGTGGTGCACAGATATTTCTTTGGGAGGACTGATTTCAATACATTTGGTATATACTTAGAAACGGGATTCCTAGCTTGTACAGTGATTCTGTTCTAACATCTGAGAAAACACCACACAGCCTTCCATAGCTTATATTTCTATCATTAGCACACAAGCGTTCTAGTTTCTCCACAGTCTTACCAACACTTGTTAGTTTCTGTTTTTCTTTTTTATCACAGCAATATCAATTGGGTGTGAAGGAATGCAGGGCTTTTGATATACATTTCCCCGTGACTCATCTTTTCGGAACAGAATGAGATAACCGGGCCAATCAAAATTGGTCATAGACTTAAATGTCAAAATATGTGTGACTTTCCAAAAACAGCATGACTACTGCCCAGACACTCCAATGAAGACGGAGCCACAGGAACAGAGAGCAGGTCAGGGACTTCACAGGGGATCAAAGTACCAATGCTGGCGCCTGGGATCACCACTTGCAAGGATGTAAACAAACATCAAGTGAAGCCCCACCTTGTTGGAAAAGGAGATGTATCCACTCAGATTCTACAATGCATACAGTCCCGACTAAGAAGGGGGAGAAATTCTGAGAAGAACTTGAGAAATTCACAATTCAGAAACACAAGATTCCTAAAAGCCGGAGATGGAATCATTAAGATAAGCAAGCCCCTCCCCCTACACCTCACCACCTTACTAAAAGCCTATTTCTTGCAGTTCTATTCACCTGGGATATCCTGTTACACATGATGAAAAATATGAAAAGGCATTCTAAAGAGCAAAAAGCAGAGCTTGAAAGAATGAGCAAACATCAGAACGAGTCAGATATGACAAGAATGTTAAAATTATCAAACCATTAATTTTTAAAAAACTGTGATTAATATCCCAAGGATCTAAAGGGAAAAGGAGACAACATACAAGAGCAGATGGAGAACTTGAGCAAAGGGTGGGGATCCTCATCATCAAAGAGGGATGCTCCAGATCAAAACCCTCGCAGAGACGCTGAGCGTTTCTGATGGGCTCATTAGCAAACAGGGCATGACAGAGGAAAGGTCTCAAAGCTGAAGGTACGCTAACAGAAACTTCCCCAACTGGAAATCAAAGAGAAAAAAAAAACAGAAAAAGTAGACTACGGGAGAACTATGGCACAGCTATAAAAGGTATAATATAGGTATAATGGCAATACCAGCAGGAAAACACTGACGAAGAAAATTAGAAACGATGAGTAAAAATTGCCGTAAGTGACCATCACACACCAATCCACAGAAGCTCAGAAAACAAGTTGAGTGTCAGTAACAACACAGCATCCCATACTTGCTTAGGTCCTGTTCATTGTTTTCATTTGTTTTGTTTTGTTGATGCTGGGACTGACCCCAGGGGATGCTAAGCACGTACTCCACCACTGGGCTACACCTCCATCCTGATGTATCACGTTCAAATTTCAGGAAATCAAAGACAAAAAAAAAAAAAATCTGAATGAAGCCAGAAGGGAAAACAATTCATCTATTTTAAACAAAGATAAAAACGACATCTGACTTCTCCTCAGAAACTATGCAAGAAAGAAATGTGGGAAGTTAAATATTTAGCATTGACAATGAAAGGTGAGCAACCTAGAGCTCTGCCACATGAGAGTACCCTTCAAAGGTAACGGAGAAATCAACACTTCTGTCAGACAAATGGAAAACAAAATAATTGTTTAGACTCGAATTTCAAAAATGTTAAGCTTGTCAGAAGAAAAACAATGTGGGTCTGAAACTCGGTCTCCAGAAGCAAAGAAGACATTTCAGGAAGAAGAGGCGAACAATAACAGCTGCTGCCTTTTACCCTTGTTCTCGGCGACAACAACTGGTCACGTGTGTCTATGGACTGCATTATAAATGACAGAAGGACATAAAGGATGAAGCGAGGAATCCGAAATACTTGCTTATTTTAGTGTACCTCAGCCATTGCTATGCAATAGAGTATTGGGATTATATCGCTAGCAATCCAGAGACAACTCCCACTACAAGAGAGTGCTTTTTAAGGAAGCTCTGGATTAGCCATAAACATAGCTTACAAATTCCAGGGCACTGCTTAAAAGACAAAAAAAGAAAAGAAGTATCAGTGATACGTAGAACAGAAAAAAAGAATCATACATAATATTCAAAACCACAAGTGGCGGAAGGGAGGGAAAAAGACCAAAAGTCAACAGAAAGCAGCACAAACATGGCAGTTACCATGTCAACTAGATCGGTAACCAGTCATCTAAATACACCTGGAGCTTTGACAATTCAATTTGTTGCTGCAGGGGGAGGGTACTCAGGCTTCGTGAGGGAGGGTCACCTGCCTAAGGTCACACTGGAAATGACATAGGTGTGGTCTTACCCCAGTACAAGAAAAACCATCGGGCATACAGGTTCTGGTTTCACCTCCTTCCTGACTCTAGGATTTGGACAGTTAATGTGAACTTCCTCGATAGTTGCTTTACTGGGGAAACTATAAACCCAACAGCTCCAAATTCATAGTTATCAAATCTTTGAGAAAGAGAAAGCGCAAGAAATGAGCTTGGAGTTTTTGATCCGTATAATGTTCCGGGCTGACTACAAAATGTGTTTTCTTGTATGCACGCTGCTATCCCCAAGGTGGGAAGTTTGCCTCCTGGATATGAAACTTGAAAATTGTATCTGAATTTTATTGAAAAAGTTGAGACCATCGAAGTTTAAAAAGAAAAGCCCAACTAAATGCTGTCAATAAGAAACACAATCTAAGTAAAAAACACATTTAAGTAAAGGACTGGAGAAAAGCATACCATACTACATTAATCAAGAGAAAGCCAGTTGAAAAAAAGGGTGCAGAGAAGCTAGGGCTCTGGATTCCCAGTGGGGACCCTTATGACAAGGCACCCGGTGGCCTCTCTATTTGCCTGTATGTGGTTTCACCAAACGCACAACTGTACACCACTGTGGCTGTGAGGTGCTAAGTGAGCAAATAGAAATTGAACGTGGAGAAGTACTTCATAATAAACATACTGAATAACGTGCAGTATCAAAAAAGAAAGCTAATGTGGTTATATTAATATCAAAGAGCAGACTTCAGGGAGGACATGGTAGAACCATAAACCCTTTGGTTCTCTAAGAAAATAGAAAAACCCTTATTGTATATCCACCTAATTGTAGAACTTCAAAATATGTAAGAAAAATCTGATAGAACTGTGAGGATTATAGATGGACACTTAAAAATTCCTCTGTCAAGAAAGGAAAGAGACAGCAGATAGA
>CABHPR010093701.1:0-21304 GCA_902168415.1 Peromyscus melanophrys
GGGACTGGTGGGACTTGGGAGCTGGCGGGACTTGGGAGCTCCAGAGAAATTTTCCAACAACAGACTAATAAGAAATACCTTTCCTAAACAGCTATATGTGACAAACTTACAGCCAACGGGATGGAACTGCTAAGGATGTGTAACTGCAAGCTGCATGGTGGTGGATATGGCTTTTGCTAGTACAGAAAAAAAAAAAGGTTTCTGGGTGGTGAGCATTGTTCCCCCAAAACTGGTGGTAAACATAGTTCCACCATGTTGGAAAGCTGAGGTGGGCGGGGCCAGCAGCCACAGCTGCCATTTCAGTCCTAGTAATGCTGCACTTTAAAGCAATAGGTTGACAATAAGACAGATGCAGACGAAATAGTTTACAATGCATGTAAAAATGCATGTAGGTTTAAAAGAGAAAAAAAAAAAGGCCGGGCGGTGGAGGCGCATGCCTTTAATCCCAGCACTCGGGAGGCAGAGCCAGGCAGATCCCTGTGAGTTCGAGTCCAGCCTGGTCTCCAAAGCGAGTTCCAGGAAAGGCGCAAAGCTACACAGAGAAACCCTGTCTCGAAAAACCAAAAAAAAAAAAAAAAAAAGAAAAGAAAAAGAAAAAAGAAAAAAAAGAAATATATGCAGTTATATACAGTTATATAAAAAAGACAGTTTTAAAAAATGAAGTCTTTAAAGAGACAATAAAGGCAATATAAAAAATAAGCCACGTAAAGATAGATATTATACATAGAGTCTGGATTGTGTTGTTTTTGGGATGTTTTAACTGCAGAAAGACATTTGATTGTAAAGGCTTCTCAGTTAAACAAATATGTATATTTTAAAGGTATCTTAACTTCAAAATTTGGATCTAAGGATATGTTGCCTTGAAAAGGAGGTTCTGCTTTTGTTTCCACAGGAAGCAAGAGGCTATGGATTTGTTCCAGATAAGATACATCAGGTTTGACCAGCCAAGACCCCCTGAAAGGTCTCTGATGACACCAACATCCAGAATCCTTTCAAAGCAACTGGCTCAGACAATGCAGCCTCACAGATTATTTCAGTCAGGACTTGACCATAATTCTTAATTTTCCCAAGATCCCCATAAGAATACAGTGCCCTTTCTCAGCAGGAAGTAGCCTAGAAAACTACACCCACATTCCCAAAAAAATGGATTATGGATGTTTGTATTTGCTTAGGTTGTTGGTTACAAATTGTTATTGGTCATAGTCAATCTCTTCTAAAAGAAGAAAGGAGGATATGATATAAAAATATAGGATATAGATATCATAGGGTGAAAGGGTGGATTGTTAAATCTAGTTTTAAAGAGCAACATATTTTCACAACATACAAAAAAGGCATTCCCCCATCAATGATGCTTCTCATTTCTTATTTTTCTTAGCCTGATATGATCTGATGGCAAGAAATTCTACAACCACCAAGTAATCATAACGAAAAGCCAAGAAAAGTCATTTGTGATTGCTGTGTTACTAAATTAACCCTGCAGATGCCTACTTGTGAGCTTATAGTCTTTGTCTTATTGTTATAACACACCCTAACATACTTAACCAGAAACTTTAGGCAACAACTTAACATTAAATGTGTACAACTTACTTCGCCTTGACTGCCCCCTCTATCCCCTCCCTCAGTAGCTTCATGATTCAAATACAGCACAAATAATCAGATGCATTTCCTATCCTTAGTGTATGGAGTAAAAGTTGCCCAGTGCAAATGAAAGGAAGACATAAAGTAGAGCCCCAGAGTCCTGAATGAAGGAAGAAAGGTGATGTGGAGTTGAACTTCGATCACAGTTTCCCATAGATCTCATAAGGAATCATTAAGGGCAAGAGTATGTGGCACGAGGGAGGGATGATGAGGAGGCACCCTCTTAAGTGTAAGACTAAAGAGATGACATGTTGGATTGTCCCAAACAGTATAGAAACTGTTCAATAATTAAGCGATTGTCCCACACTCACTGTGTTTTTAGCTAGTAAATTGAAGGACATATGTTTACTGAATAATGACTAATAAAATATTTAGCAGTTATTATGTGGTAACTTAAAAAAATAATGAGAGTCGTTGATCCCCAGACCTAGTTGATATAAAAGTTCTTGCTACAGTGGCCATAATCTTTGGCTTCATCACAAACACAGTCCTATGGAACCAGAAGCATCTGCTCTCCTACTTGCCCCTTATGTTAAAATGAAAGACATTCAATAAAATATTTATCAGTATCAATTCCACTGGTGGCTGGATGGAAATAAAGTGGCAAGAAACCAAATTTCTAATGAATATATGAATAGCTATTCAGCTGACCACTCTTTGACAGGAACATCATTTATAATTTCTGATTCTTTTTCAATGTGTGCCTCTGTTAGAAAACTATAATAAAAGTGTATTTGCTCTCTCATTATAAGTGTCCAAAATAAATGATTTCTGTCAATAAAGACAACAGTCATTGATTGAGAAATGAGATTTTTAACTCAATCATCCATTAGTTAATCCATTAAACATTGTATTTTGTGCTACATATTCTCGTGGGACCCATGGATAGTGAATGAAACTCAGCCTGTCTGAAGCTTACCTGTTACAGATTCACCCCAAAGGGCACAGTAAAGTAGGTTATGATCATTTCTTTCTAACATGTATAAAGTTGAGTTACTTAGATCTTGATTGAACCCAGACTACTTAGATACACATGCAAATGTAGTTAAACATAACTCATTTAACACTATCTCTTTAAAACAAAATTAACAGCCAGATCTCAGTTTTAACCCAGCACACAGTTTCTAAAATTCTGCTTTTCTTAGGTTTATTGTCCAACTATTCATTTACATAGCCTTCCCTTTTGTAAATTCTTAAAGAGAAAACTCTCTATCCTCTACAAAGACACAATGAATATTTCTTTCTCTCTCTCTCCTTGCCTTTGTTCCTTACTGCCTGGAGCCTCTAAGTTCCTCCAGCTGCCTTGTTTATTGAGTGGTAGACTGAAGCTATGAGGTATGACATTCCTTGTCAGCATTCTGTAGGTCTCACAAAGAGAGCAAGATATGTTTTTCTAATACCTTTCCCTCTTTACAGACCAATCTCTTTAATTCTCTTTCTTGTTTGAGTGGGATTTACAGAGGCTAACTGCAGAAATCCTTCTAAATTCAGCTTTGTACTGCCCATGCAAGTTCAGTCACAGATTGTAGGAGCTTAAAGAACTTGAGTTTCTCACAAGGGTGGGAAGATCTCAGAAGGATAGATTGGCTTGCTATTATTTTAATGCTGGCCTCAGAAAAGAGTAACAGAAAATATAGGTAGATATGATTTAGAAGCCAAAGTTAGTTATGAGGAATTTGAATCGTTATTGTAATATTTCTCAAAAGCTTCAACAGGGTTTTATGGTTACAACAATTCTCATAGTTTTAGGAAAGTTATTCTTCTAGTGTGTTGTTTCTTATGTTACTTGTCTGGCAGCTGTCCTCTTCCAATTGCTCCCAAACATCATCTCCTACCTGGGTAGCTCTGTCTTTAAATCTAGCCTCTCTCTTCTCCTGTGGGTCCCCTTCATCCTCTCTGAAACTCTCTTATTGTGAAGAATTCACTGTGTAACAGTCATTTTGTTAATATTTTCCCACTTTGTTCATTGCTTTGATTCTTCTCAATAAAGGAAGCTCCTGTCTAACATAATGAAGAAACCAGGGAAGGGTCAATAACACAGTTATAAGTTCCTGACATTTCTTTTGTCCCCATCAAAGCTGAGCAAAAAACAAAGTAAAATGGAGAAATAACATTTTTAAATACCTACTATGTGCTGATAATCATAGTAGGTGACTTTTTCTCAGTTATAGAAGTTTTATACTAAATTCTTTGAGAATGTAATATAATTCATTTTGATCATATTCACCCCATTGCTCCCAGATCCAACCCCTTCTGTATTCAAATTTGTGCCCTCTTTTTGTAAGCCACCAAATACAGTTTATGCTGTCGTTATACTATTAGACTGTGATTCACCAGATGGTGGTCAACTCACTAGGGAATGCAGCCTTAAAGAAAATGGACCTGCCCTTTCCCAGGAACTAACAATTGCTAATGACTCCTTAGCTCAAGGTAGGACTCCATGTTCATCTCCCTCTCGGTGCTAGAATTTTGTTTGTTCTGAGACTGTGCCAGTCTAGTGTATGCTGTCTTAAACCCTCTTAATTAATGTGGGCAATTACCTGATATGTCCAGAAGATGCTGATTCCTAGTGGTCATCTACATCCCATGACTCTTACATTTTGTCCACCTGGTTTTTCACAATGATCCCTGAGCATAGGGAGGAGGGATGTGATATAGATGTCCAATTTAAAGCTAAAAATTCCACAATCTATTGTTCTCTCCATCTTGGCCAGTTGTGGGTCTTTGCGATAATCATTTACTGCAAAAGGAAACTTCATTAATGAGGACTGATTGCTGTACTAGCCTACAGGTATAAGGATAAATAGAAGTCAGTACTATGTCCTGTAAGATGAATTGCTAAACAGTCTTATTAATAAACAAAACAAAACAAAACAAAAACCCGGAGCCAGATATCGGTGTGTAAACTGAAAGATCAGAGAAACAGAACAAGTCACAGCCAACCTCACCTCACCAACTCCTCAGCCAATCCTGTTTCTTTAGACTGGAAACCTCTGAGTCCTCACTCAAAAGTGTCTCCACTGAACTGTTGCTAAAAATCTTCTAGTTCCTGGTCCTCACGCCTTCTATACTTTTCTGCTTCCTGCCATCACTTCCTGGGATTAAAGGTGTGTGTGTGTTCTTCTCAAGCAAAGACATGAGATCTCAAGTCCTGGGACTAAAGGTTTGTGCCACCACTGTCTGACCTTTATGTCTAATCTAGTGACTGGCTCTGTCTTCTGATACACAGATAAGTTTTATTGAGGTGCACAATATATCAACCACAATGTCCATTTGGCAAAGTATTAGTAGCAGCTTCTCCCCGAGGGCCTATTACCTATATAGCCACAGACTTTTATTCCTGATAATTGTGTCAGACATGAGTTTCAACCAGCTGTGTGGACCTCAAATCCAACCAGAAAGTGGTTAGTTACTTCCACTACCTTCCTACCATTATTGCACCAGTGGTCTTACCATATGAATCATTAATGTAGCTTGAAAGATCCAGAGTTGGGTAAGATTGGTGACTCATTTTCTCCTCTGGTAGAATGCATAACACGTCCCACACTATGAACACTAGCAAGGAGATATGAAGCTTCTAGTTGAGTACAACTTTGATTTCTCTCTTTTTTAAGACTCACGTATGTAGTGTCTTAAGAAACAATATCCAGCCATCAGATTTCAAGATACAATACAGAACTATAGTATTAATAGTACTGTCATTAAAAAAAGACTCACTGGCCAGTGAAACAAAATTGAGGATCCATATGTAAGCAGACCCTCTGACATTCACCTGGTTTTTTTGACAAAGAGCCCCAAAATGCACATTGGAGAAAAGACAGTATTTTAACCAAATGGTGCTGGTTAAACTGACTAACTACTTGTAGAAGAAGGAAAGTAGTAGGTCATGCTTTAAAATGGCCAACTTAATGGAGGTTTGGACTTTGAAATGAAAGTTTCATGTTCTCTGTGTTCATGAACAAGCATTCTGAGTAGGCTTATGAGTTTAAGGAATTGTGACAATCACGAAAATTAGGAATTTATCAGTTTAAAGAATGGATTCTCAACCTTCTGTTTTTTTTTTTTTTTTTTTTTTTGGTTTTCCGAGACAGGGTTTCTCTGTGTAGCTTTGCGCCTTTCCTGGAGCTCACTTGGTAGCCCAGGCTGGCCTTGAACTCACAGAGATCCGCCTGCCTCTGCCTCCCTAGTGCTGGGATTAAAGGCGTGCTCCACCAACGCCTGGCTCAACCTTCTGTTTTAATTGCTCTCATCAGGAGCAAATTGGTGGATGGTTGTACTAGTCTCCAAAGAACTGGCTTTAGCAAATGTGAGCAGCAGATGAGATTGGATCTTTAGTTTACCTCTAAATCTCACTGTGGGTTCTTCAGTCACTAAAGCGTGTAGAGATGTGAAAGGAATGGAACCATAAAAGTGATTCCTAAATCTTCATTTGTCTAAAAATCTAAATTCTGTCTTATTATTTGTTATACCAAATTACTTTCCTCAAAACACACAAAGTGTTGGTGCATACAGTACACCCTTTCAAAGTACATAAGAAATAATGTAAGCATTTTTTAACTCTGTTATCTCAGAGGGAACAGTATACTCTATCTACCCATTTTGCTAATCTATATTGAGCATCTGTTAAATGTTCAAGGTTTATCAGTGGAATAACATAAAAAGTATATGTACTCAGGGGAGTAGGAACTTTAAGACAGCAAACAAAACACTACACACACACACACACACACACACACACACACACACACACACCTGAATCTGTGTCTGTATCCATATATATGGGTATATGCATATATATGAATATGTATCAGACAGTTAAACAAAAGAGTACTGTAGAAAAAGAAAATGTAAGTCAAAAAACAAAGGATTAAAGAACAGAGTTTTGCTATTTTAGATAAAGTTTTCAAGATATAAGTGCTATTTCTCCAAGGAAAAGCATCCATAAAGATGAGTCAACTTCCTACAGAATGAACCCTTAGTAAGTTGATAGTCACAGATGAGGGATGTGTGTGAAGAAAGAAAGCACAAGAGGCCAGGAATAGCCAGGTTAGGTTCTTTACACCAATGTGAGAAAATGTGCCTAAAGTACTCTCAGCATGGGTGAAACAGTATAGCTTAAACAAAGCATCTCTGGCAAAGCTGAAGGGAATAGAGGCTGAAGCAGGAAGGGAGTTATTGCCATTTACCACAAACTGATGGCTTTGACTTAGAAGCCATGGAACTGACCTATTATAATCTTTCTATTTTGGATATTAGTCCTCCCTCAGATGTGGAGTTGGTTAAAAAAAAAAAAAAGCAAAAAAAAAAAAACCCAAAAAACAAAAAACAACAACAACAAAACCTTTTCCTTTTCTCATTCAATAGACTGCTACATTGTCTGAATGATGGTGTCCTTTGCTTTACAGAAGATTTTCAGTTTCATGAGGTATCATTTATTGATTGTTGTTCTTAGTAACTGTGCAATCTGTGTTCTGTGCAGGAAGTCTTCTCTTGTGCCAATGAGTTCAAGGCTGTTCCCACTTTCTCGTATCTCAGGTTTAATGTACCTGGTTTTATGTTGAGGTTTCTTTCTTTATAATGCCTGGCAGTGGCTCCCTTTATTTGTGCCCATCTCCTTCAGAAGGAAGCCTCTTTGATGACGATTGAATTCGGCACCCATCTACGAGTATAGCAGCATATCATTATGAATCATTTTACTTTTACTTTCTTTTTTTTTAGATCAGTAGTATTTGGTTTTACTCTCAATCTCTAGGTTATCCAGTCTCTGGCCTTTGGTCAACAGTTTGGAGGATGAAGTTCTAGTGGAGTGGGCCTTAAGTCAAATCAGACATTGGTTGGCTACTCGCACAGTTATGGGTCATAATTACCCTAGCATACATATCTTGTAGGCAGAAAGTATTGTAGGTCAAATGTTTGGAAGCGGGTGAACATTTATGTTTCTCTTTTGGTAGCCTGCAGAGTACCTTTCCCCACCAAGGACACTAGAACAAAGGGGTGAAGGTTCCAGGTCAGCTTCTCAGTGTTCACGAGTTGTATGGATGTTATCTTCAGCAATGGGACCCCCACAGGCATTTTGCTGAAAGCAACCTATTCCTGGTACTGGAAGACTTGTTTGGTGACAAGTGATGGCCAGATGGGACTCCATCACTGCCCTTATTAGGAGACCTCAGTAGGATCGACTTCATATATTTTGGGGATATCAACCACACTGTTACCTCAGATATCACATGGTTCTGGACATTTCAGAAGTATAAGAACATAGGGATGTAATTAGAAATTGGAAACCACATCATCCTTTATAGAAGATGTATTGGCAACTGTATGCTACTAAAGTAAGTCGGAGACTTAGGATAAAACACAATGAAATAGACCATCAAATACACTGGCAAGATGACTCTTCTGTAATCTAGCTCATCACTCCTGGTGGTCCTGAACACAAACACAAGCTCACATAAGTATGTGGACTTGCTTACATGTGTATCTGCACACACACATACACACACACACACATACACACACACACACACACACACACACCTGTGCACACACACTTTTTCCTGTGTCTTGGTAATCAAATAACCTACAATCTCATTTTTTTCCCTCCAGAACTATTTCTTTGGCTTAATAGAATCTTGTGGTAGACTTACTGTCCATATCCTATTTCCCCTGTGTTTTCTACTCTCAGCTTTTTCTCTAATTGCTTATTGTAATCTCCTATTTCTCATTGTCTCAAATCTGAAGAAAAAATCTATAAGAGAAAATGTTTAGAGGTTTCCAGTCTGGGGTTTTCTTTCCAACACATGGGTAAAAGGAAAGAGAAGAAAGGGAGCTAATGTGGTACAAGAGAAAGACACAGACCGAGCTAGAGTGGGAAGAAACCAGGAAGTGGACTGATAAGTCTTGTTTGAAATGTCAATGTCATCCTCTGTGTGATCCCTCTCTCTATTAGTACATTGATCCTCTGTGTCCATAAGCCGTGAATACACTTGATTCTTCTCTCTTACTAGAGCTTTTTTCACGTACCGCAGAGTATGAAGAAGAGCATGGTCTTTCCTCCATGTTGAAACAGGGCCACTGAGCTAGGGCTTTCTATGTGGTAAGATGACAGTGGGGACAATGGTCCTCATGGGTCCTTTCTTGAAGTCAAGGAGACAGAGAGATTAGTAAATGGATAAAGCTAATACAAAATGATCAGGTTAGTTACCAAACAGTTTGAAGGTTGTTTAAACGTATTTTAAAATAATCAGTAACCATGGCATTTGCCTATTTTGAGAATGCTGATGAGCCTAAATTAATCACTCAATAATTATATGACTTTTACAAACAGCATGACTTCTTTGGACATAAATTTTCCCACTTATTAAATGATGCAGCTAGAATTGAAAATCCCTGTGATTCTTTCTAGGCATGACAACCTCTGCAGCTGTAAATAAAATCTGGTAAAATGTGGTCCATAAATGTTTGGATAGCTTTAGTGTTACTTCACCTAGACTCAATATTCTAGCTTTAGTACAATGTGCCTGGGTTAAATTATGAATCAAATTCCTAGTAATGCAAATCAGCATTGCTTAAATATGTTTCAAGTATTAATACAGAGACAAAAGTATACAAAAACCATTTGAATGTTACAATTGAGAAACAAGTCTGTGACTATTTTTTCTATTTTTAAAAAATATTTTGCAGATTTATGCAATTCACAACTTTTAAAATTTATTTTGATTAAAATTGCCACAAGGAACAAAAATGGCTGATATATATACACTGTGTCTCTGTATCTCAATTTCCCCTCCCACCTTGAAGAATAACTGAACTATTTTCTACAACAACACAGATCTTGAATTTAGAGGTCAAGGAACTTATTGCAAAAATTCAGTCTCTCTTACAGACTTAACCTCAAGCTTAATGGTGTTCACATTGCATGTTGTTGCCTCCAGTGTGATGGAACACAATCTGGAATTCTTATAGAGTTTGTAGGTCCTAGATAAATTAAAAAATAATAACATGATAGTCAGCTGACTTTGCTTTTGATCTGACCAGTTTATTTCTAGGAGAGAAATGAATGGTTGGACAATGTTTTTCACAAGGTTCCTTTCTGCAATAGCAGAATCCTAAATCCTTGCTTGGATACATTTACTTACACAATGACTTCAATTTTACAATAGAGTATATGCCAGAAGTCCTTCTAGCCATTAGTGATTTCCTTTTGAAGAGGTTACATGTTATTGAATGGCATTCTGCAAATCCTTGCCTTGCTTTCTAGCTTGAGGCAATCAGTCTTGGTGCCAAGACCTCTACAAGGTGTAATGCAAACTCAGGGATATTGTTTCCATGGTAGCATGCCTCTCTAGTGCACTCATATCAACAATTGCAGCCACTTATGTTAACTTAAGCCTGATACCTTTAGATAAGCTGGAATGGTTAAGTAGCCTACTTCAGACCTCAGACTGATCCCGTCAAATCGTCTTCCTTCTCTCTCCAAAACTATCCTTGAATTCCAATTCTACCAGGGCATTTTGATTAGTGGGATGAGATGTGTTTTAATAGCCAGTCCTTATACAGGCATACAGATAGCTTTCTGATCTTCACTCTGCCACTGCTGTAAATAAACACTGGAAAATGTGTGAAGCTGAAAGAGATTCGGCATTAACACAATCTAAGAACAGTCTCCAACATGTGTCACATCTTCCAGATGCTGCCGTGACTTCCTTGAGAGCAAGATTTCCCACACTTAGAACTACCAAACAGCACTGTTTTAAATGCTAACTTAAGTTAGCTACATGTGAGTCATTTACTTTTCTACTCTGTTTGGGTTGTAACTCTCTGCTGAGGACCTCCGCCCATAGTATCTGTTATTATCTTCTGAAACTTGGTGCACTGCACCAATGTTCATAATTTGGGAATCATTTGTAGTGGAGACAGCAGAAGAAAAAACACCAGTTAATTTCTGTGCACTTGTTATAACCAACTACTTTTCTTTAGTCAGTGATTGCCTCAGAGACATCAGGACTGAGTACATCAAGACTGGGAGTGGACTTCAGTCATTATTATGAACTGACATGGCAAATTTCTTTGTTTGTAATATGTGCATGGATTGATTGCTGGAAAGGAGCTATAATTGTAGAAATCAAATTCTAACAATTGGATTTTCTCATTTAAAGCTTTTCTCAAGAGGCTAGGAAGATGACTCAGTTGGGAACTTTCTTGCCATGTAGGCTTTAGGGCCTAACTTTGATCCCCAGTCCAAACATAAAAATACTGAGCATGACAGCATATATCTGCAACTCCAGCTCTCTGGGAGAGGTGGGGCACAGAGACTAGTGGATCCTTGGAGATCATTGCCTATAAGCTTAGCGAAAGTGATGATCTCCATGGTCAGTGAGAGATACTGTCTCAGAAAATAAAGGGGAGAGTGGTTGAGGGAAACACTCCATGTCAGACATCTAGTGTCTACAAGCGTGCATGCATGCATACACCGAACACATGTTGTATGTTGACACACAAGCAGGCATATGTAAAATTGTCCCCAGTTCAACATTCTGTTATTCTATAAATGCTCTAGTGAACAAATGAGAAACAACAATATGCCAAGTCTCTACACTCATTTTACATGTAATTATTAAACTTGGCTTACTCTGAAATTTGTAGTTAAATTGGAAATAATAAGCAATCTACATAAAATGCTATGAAAGAGAAAGGAGAACAACACCTCCTCTGTCTGTCCTTCTGTCTGATGATAGTTGCAATGGTATCAGATGTTGAACTTGAGAGATCATACTCAAATGACGAACATGAAAAAAATGCAAAGTCTATGATACAGGAAAGGATCATAAGAGGCAACATGTGATTGTGAGGCAATTGAGTGATGCAGAAAGCAATGGCTGGAAAAAGGAATGTCACCACAAGTATGTTTAGGGGTAAGGAATAAACTTTATGAATTTACTATTCTGTGTGATTGATCTACAGTGAAGAAGAAGAAATAGAGAAAAGGACATTTGGCACTGGGTGATGATTATCAGGTATTATCTCATTTCTGTGTAAGTTGTTATAAGGCATGTCAGTGTGTCCTAATATGTCACGTTTGTGCATCCTTTTATTTTATTTTTGAAAAAAATAAGTAAATAATTTGGGAGTTAAAATTTTCAAACAGAAAATGAAGTACTAACTATGACTATAATCACCCCTACCATTTAACCTGCGAAAAGAAACAAAGGAATGATTGAGTCAGTTTGTATTGCAAATTTTTAAATTAATAACTTCATTTAAAAATAAATTAGTTAAAATAATAAATTGAGATCATATTCCCATTAACACCAGAGACATATAAGAAAGCAGTCAAGAGTCAGAAAAAGTTGTCAAACCATGAGTAATTGGATGAAACAGACCCAAAATACAATGTGCACCAGACAAAAATGGAAAGTCTGCTATGCTATCAGAAACAAAATTAGGATGAGATTTGCCAATCCCCACATAAGAAGTGAATAAGGAATTTGAGTCCAGTTTCCTCATTCTGTCTGAGCCTGGCCAGGTGTGCAAACATTTATCAAGCTCTTGATAGACTGTAGCGCCCATCCATGAGAAATCTCATTTTTGGACATTCAGCAGCCCTTGACCTTGAAAGCAGTTCCGGACTGATAGTCAGTCTAACTTGATAAATGGTGATTTCTTGAAGAGAAATACAATTCTCTCACTTTACTATGACCCCCAAACACACAGAGAAACATGCATAACACACAAAAAGCATAAAATTGTGTAAGTGTATACAAAGAACGATCCATGAACGTGTGACATTCTTTCACACAGCCAGTCACACGTGAGAGTGGTGCACTTGATGCATTCAGCGGAATTACAGACATCAATGCCTATGTCAGCCATGCTCAGAAGACTCCCGTAGAAATCTTGGCTATCTTATGGAAAGGTACACCAGGGAGTCTTTGCCCAAAGGAGGGCATGCTAATAACTAACTAAGACTAAGTCCTGGAATTGTTGTGTCTGTACCATGTGCAGGACTAAGGCAGCCAGATAACAGTCCTTGCCACAGAATTATAATATTTGATAAGGTAGTTTTTGCATATTTATACATTAGTCCAAATTAACATATAAACATCACAATGTCTTTTGTCTCTTCTCACTTTGATGCTAAAGGCTAATTTGTTTTTTCTTTCTATTAAATCGTAAACCCCGATAATAGACTGTGTGACACCTGCTACTATTTCTTGTGTATTTGTCTGTGTCATTTATTTCTTTCTACCTCTACATTATTATTTATACACCTACTTACCTATGATACTTAATCAGTGACCACTTGCCCTGTATATTACCTATAAATGTCTTGCATTCTGGAAATAATATAATAAGATATTCATGTTCATGACACAATGTTATCCAGATTTCATCATTCTACAATGGTAGGCTTAGGCATGCTTTATAGGTGAGTAAATATGATATCTATTTGTTAATAAAACATCAACTTTAAGAATATCACCCACACATCAATTTATTTTTGTTGGTGTAGATATTCTGAGATATCAACACTGTGTGCTTTTTGAAATTAATGACAGATACTGACAATCTCCTATTGATTTATTTGTGCTTCAAATAAATCCAGTCTCCAACACTGTGATCACTCTGTTCTGGCTGAGTACAGCTATGGAGCAGAACTAAGATCTCATGTTCCTATCAGCTACATTGTATGTTCCCCAAGTGTCAATATTTCTTTAAACAGGGGTATATCAGCTTTGTATTCTATGGTAGCCATGCATTTTAACTATTTACCATTTAAAATGCGTGAGTAATGAGAGCAAAGAAAGTGGAGGAATCTAATCTAAACTGTGTCAAATACTTTGGCCACATTTGCTAAAGCTGAGTTGTAAAAGATGTTGTCAGGGACTGAGAATGTGGCTCAGGGATACAGTACTTATCCTAATGAGGGCCAGTCCTTGATATTGATCCCTGACCCTGAAGAAACAGGTGGGGTGAGCCAACTCTGAGAGACCCAGAGAAAAATGGTAGAAGTCTAGGAGAAAGGTCACACTCAGATTTTTTTTTCAAAGTTTTTTTTTTTTATAAGTTTCTGTAAAAAAGGAAACATGTTTATTTAACGAAAGGGACCTGAGTTTATATAACATTAGTGGTAAGTGAATATACATTTGTAAGACTTGGGTTAAAATGTTGGAGGCATGTGAATTTTAGAAAAAAATAAGTATCCTTCTTAACAGAAAAAAAAAAAACTAACTTACTTTTCTATGGGTAAAGCCAAGTTTCTAGTCTTCAGTTTCATTTGAATTGGTTGAAGTTCAAGTTACCTTTGTGGTTTATCTAGTTTAGGTGACAAAGTCAAAATCTCCCATGACATTTCTCATGTATTCATTCTTATGATTTACTGTGACTGCAGGCCTGGATTACCTTCTCAGGCATGCTTTTCCCTTTAGGAAAAGTGCAGTTGAATGAGAGGTGTGTCACCCACATAAGCAGCCACAGTCAAGGACTAAGCACTTGAATTGTATGAATGAGAACAGGTGCTCCCTTAGAGAAGGAAGATGCAAGGTTTGCTTCCTCAGTCAACAGATGTGTTTAGAAGTACCTGTTAGGTATTTTGAGACATGTGGAAAGGCAGAATATAATTGTAGGGAGCATGCGTTGAAACAAAATTATTACCTCATAACAGACAGGAAGGAGAGAGAGAGAGAGAGAGAGAGAGAGAGAGAGAGAGAGAGAGAGAGAGAGAGAGAGAGAGAGAGACACTGAAGAACCCCACCCCCACCCCAATGAATTAACTTTCTCTAACAAGTCCTCAGCTCCTAAAGGTTCTAACACCTAAAAATAATGAACCTCATTTTCTTCTCCTTCTCCTTTTCCTTCTCCTTCTCATACTACTCCTCTTCCTCTACTTCTTCCTTCTCTTTTTATCCTTGTCCTTTGCTATTTAAAGCTTTTCTTTTTTTGGTTAGGGTTGCTTATAGATAGATGTGTGGGAGATAGTATGTTGACAGGTTGCAAGGTCACCTTCCCAAGGGCTACACTACTAAAAATCATTCCTGTAAGGACCTCGAAGTCAACTCAAGACACCCTAAGAACAAGTTCTCAGCACAAAGGAGATTTATTTGCCTCAGAGGGAAAAGGAGCAGGGAATAGTAGACAAAGACAGGAGATAGAGGAAGAGGGAGAAGGGGAAGGAAAGAAGGGAGAGAGAGAAGGATATTTATCTCAAAGGGACAAAGGACTGCCTCTGTATAGAGAGGAGACAGACATGGCCCATAGGCAAATGACAGTTTATAAAGGAACATGAGGAAACTTTATGTTAGGATGAGATGTTTCATTTTGATTGGATAAATTCATTAGGGCAGCCATAGGGGGGTTTCTGATTGTTTTTGATAGCTGGACCTTGGTAGTCAGCCTCAGGAGGAGGAATTGGCCAAATAAAAGAATAGGCCTTGGGGGTTTGCTTTAGGAATGTAATCCAACCGTTTTTTAGCAAGGCAGAGGGAATGGAGGAGAAAGGAAAGGCCTGCTAGAGCCATGTTTGCTTTGCTCAGGCCTATTAGTGTCCCTTCAGTCACTCTGCACATTATTAAAAGTTAACTGTGTATGAATCCTCGGGGAGGGATTGAGTTCCATGAGTTCCACCTTCCATAACATGGAAGCTCCATCTTCCCTAACATGTTGACATCCCCAGTGTTGGACAAATAACCAAGACTGCTGTGAATCAGAAGGGCAATAAAGGACAGTCATGTTGTGCTCAGAGTCAGTGTTCTGCTCTATTTCATCTGCCTTTTCTTCTCCTCTTTTTTCCCATCCCTTCTTCTGTTACATTCCCTGAGCCTTGGAGAAGGTCATGTAGATGTTTTCTTTGTAGGTGTGCACCCAAAGGTCATTTATTCTCTGTACTTTGATCATTCATGAGTTTCTGAAGTCACCCCTGCCCCAAGCAGAAAGATGCTTCTCTGACTAAAACTAACAACAGCAGTGTTCTGTGGGCATAAACATGCAGTCATTTAGAAGACAGTTAGGCAAGCACACATGTCCATTGAGCAAAAACAACATCAGTAGGGACTAAGACCAAGTGAATCATGGAATTTTGACTAGGTTTATTGTAGCAGAAGTTAAATTCCCTCCTATGTAGTGGGCATCAAATGGGCAGAAACTGGCTAGTTGCTCCCATGACAGATTTGCGACTATTGTACCAGTGTGCTCATCTTGCCTGCCCACAAGATGAGCACACTGGTGGAATAGCACACTAAGAACACTGAGCACAATGAGTATACTATTTACACAAAGGATCCATATCTGAGTAAGACTATTGATGGCAATTCTCCCCCAGCAGCCTTCATGGTTCCTTCCTTCATTTTGAAGGCTAGCCTGCAAGGATGAAGCTTCCTTCTCATTCTCGGCCTGATTTCTCTATATCCTGCCACTGAGACATATGATCTTTCGGCAATAGAGTCTTGCCCCTTGTTTTGGCAGGCAAACCATTGGTGGGTTGTTTTTAATGCTTTATTTTTAGGCAAGAATTGCCACTGGCTATAGAAATGAAGAAACAAGATTCTCATAAATCTCACTTCCAGCTAAGGTATCCCATTAATTACAAAAAGTACATTGTAACTAAGAAGTCTTTCTAACTGCTTTTAGGTAGTGTAATTTCTTCTCCTTAAAAGGGTGGTTTGGCCTTCTTGTGCCTTACCTACAAAAACGTCATATAGATGTGGAATTTATAGCTTCTTTTTTATATTATTTGTTTTTAAAGCTTAGGCTTTACAAATTCAAAGACTATGTCTATACAACACCCAAAAAGATTTATTGGGTAGCAAATTTGCCTGGCCATTTGCATCCTAATGGCAAAAGCAATTTCTTCAGCCAGAAGAGCTTGCTTTCTTTTCAGTTGCAAATGGAGATATTTTAAGGGAAAAGAAGTTATTTTGGATCAAAGGGGGATTATTATGTTTCTTTATTTCTGACACCTGTCAAACCTCCCATCTCAGTGAAATTCTTCACTGGGCAGGGTCCAATGTTTCACCTCACATGACCATCCATTTTATTAAAGTTAACCAGTCATTCTCCATTCTTAACCTCGGTGTAAATGGTTCAAAATTATAACATGGAAAATAAAGTGGTGTAGTATAGCAGGGCCTTCCTTTCAGGTTCAGGAGAATTGAGCATTGTGCTTTTCTTTAGTTGTGTGACTTCAGACCCACTGCTTGTGTTTTGGAAGACTTGCTCTTTCTTGTAAGATGAGAAGAGGGGGATGAAGGGAGAGGTTAAGGAGAGATTTAAAGTTCAGGTGGACCAACCTTTACAGAATACTTAATGCAGGTTGGAAACGCTCTATGTACACATCGTGTCAGTTGCTCCTCTCGATGTTCTCAGGGAGATCTAGAAAGAACCAGTTCTCAGATAAGATGGGTGACTTAGCTGTGGTCACACAGTAGGTGAGTGGGAAACCTTGTATCTATCTGCTGCTATGGATGGTTGTTCCTCCTACATTTTGCTGCTTCCTCCAAGTTCCTCCAAACACTAATGCTTTTTTTCTTGAAGTTCTGTTTGGTTTCTTGACACATGGAATTTCAGCATTTCCCTTTTGTTGTTGTTGTTGTTGTAAAGTTCAAGAGTAAAATAATCAAAGCAAGAAGAATAATTCTCACTTGTTAAAATTCTCTCCATTGCCATACCGAGATCCTGCACGTGAAGCCACTTCCCAACCACAGGTGTTAATAGTAAATGAACGATGTTGCTCCTTTTAGGCTTTACTCCAGGGTTAGATTAGTTTCATTTCAGATACACATGAAAAACCTACATCCTTGTTTATCATTTCTGATTCTACATAAATTACACAGCCCTTTCTGAAACCTGTGTACATGCTCTAACTGCCATTGGAAGATTCAAAGGAAACTCACAGACCAGATCACATATTGTGGTAGATACTGTGTGTATTACATTCTCTTCATAAAGTCAGGCATCCAGGGTATGATACAGCCAGGAAGTAACTACAGGAGATAGTTCCCTAGCCTAAAGGACTAGGGTTCAATTCTAATACAGGAAATGGTGAAAAGAGGCAAGCTATTCCCTTCCTTAAAAGAATCATCTTTGTTATTATTTTTTTGATTCAGTGCTTCAGCAGGGCATCTTATGGGGTCTCTGGTCAAAGGGTACTTTTACAGATGTGAACCTAATTGTACTTAGAAGAACAGCTTCTCTCCCCTTTTTCCTTTGGCTTCTGCACCTCAAAAGAGAATCCATCTAAAGTGAGTGGGAGGAGTGGGCAGATGTCTAGGAATTCCTGAACCCAACAGAACATCATTTGATAGAGTGTAAATGACTTAACTGTAGTGTAAGAAAGCTTCCCAGAGCAAATTACAATCCCATCACTGAACATTAGCGATGGAAGTTGACAGGTTTTATAAACCCTGAGATTCGGTTGGATTGGAAGACAGCTGTAGAAAAGGGAATAAAATGCCTCTGGGTAAAATTTTATGAACGGTTTCTATGTCTATGATTTATTTTTTATGCCATAGGTAGCTTTATAACCAAAATAGTTATGATTTTAAGCTGTACTGATGATGCAGAATGTAGCTGTGGGTGCATATATAGAAGTAGTTGTAATGATGGTAGGGAATAAAACAATTTCTACCCAACTATACAACATGTCCATACATAGGTATGTCTTCCACCATGATATTAATTATAACATACATATTCTTATATGAAATGCACTTTACAGAATGTAGGCGCAGGTTCAGAATCAGAAAATTCTACTACAACACACACACACACACACACACACACACACACACACACACACTTAAAAGTTCCAGGTTACTGAGCTCTGTTAATGTGTCAGACTTATTTGTAGCCCCATCCTCACTGAAATGAAAGCCTCCAGGCATGTGGCCTCAATGGAGTCTGTTTATGAGATTTCTATATGTAGCTTTATCTGGTCAATTTGAGAAACACTTTTCTTTGCTTCAAACAGTGTCCCTGAAATAAAAATAAAATACACGAGAAGAAAGATGATATGACATATTCTTGCCCTTAGGAAATAATATTTATGAAAGAAGTTTCTAGGCAAATATTACATTTAAGAAAACTTTTCATAAAGACATTTGAACAATTGCAATATGAATGTATAAACTTTTTTTCTGATCTATACTTACAAGCAATTATTCACTTGCTTGGAAGATAAGAGTGTTGAAAGCAGTACAAACAATGGAGGTCTGCCTTGGCAAGTTTCAGAGAGAAGTTAAGACTTTTGGGAGCATTCAATATTTTTACCTCTAAGAATGTGTATCTAGTAAGCTGAGGATGAAGAGTTGACTGTGATTAAGAAGAGACCAGAACCACTTAACCTTAACTCTTGTTTTACTGGGAAAATTGATGCTGGTTAGTGTGCATGACTAAGAGACCAGATTCACCGAGGTGAACTCTTCTGGAATTGTCTCCTCAGGTCAGCACACAGAAGCTGTGTTCCAGAGGGGGCAATGACTGTGTACTGTGCTGGCAGCCAAATTTGGTAATGTGTAGGAGTCTCCCACATGGTGCTGCTTTGAAGACATGAATGGGGTTACGGAGAACAGTTGAGGCTCAGCACTGTGAGAGGTCAGGGGAAGCCATTAATAAAGGTGCAGCCTCATTACAGTTGAAGCCCTAGGATCGAAGGGATCATGGAGAGAAGTTGAGACTTGGCACCATATGGCAGGGTCATAGTTCCCGAAGAAAGCTCAGGAGAGGCTATTTGCGAAGATGCATCTCAGTTGCATAGAAGATCCAGAGTTTTGGAGATACTATTACCATGGGATGGGATGACCACCAAGGCAACAGCAGTTGTAAAGTGGAGCTGCCAGCCTGAGACCATGAAACATACTGTGTGTGCCACAGCAAACCTTCTGAAGCCTAGAAAATCCTGAGAGACAGAAGTGTGACATGGAGCTTACTCTGCTAGACTTTTGTTTTGCTTTGATCTGATTGTGGCTGTGTCCTGATTCTTCACTCTTGGAATAAAGAGACTATCAATTTGAGCAGGAGAGTGTGGGGGAAATGTTAGAAGGAGGTGAGCAGGGAAGTGAGGAGAGGAGGGAAAGAAAAGAGGAAAGTGAGGCAATTCTATTCAAATTTTAAAAAAATTGAGAAAAAGAAGAAAATGGAAGTATTGAACAATTTTTTAATTTTAAGGACTTTAAAAATTTTCTAAATTATTTTTTTCAGGAGCCTCTGGTTAAGAACTTTGGAATTTTAAAAATGTTTTGAATTTTTGAAAAGACTTTAAGCATTTTGGATGTTTGGATATTTTAGAGACTTTTACTTTGAAAGAGACTTTGTATTTTTTATTTTTTATTTTTTTGGTTTTTCGAGGCAGGGTTTCTCTGTGTAGCTTTGCGCCTTTCCTGGAACTCACTTGGTAGCCCAGGCTGGCCTCGAACTCACAGAGATCTGCCTGCCTCTGCCTCCCGAGTGCTGGGATTAAAGGCGTGCGCCACCACCGCCCAGCGAGACTTTGTATGTTTTAAAGAGACTGAACTTTTCAAGTGTTTGGATTTTGAAACAATGTGGAACTTGGTTTGTAATAATTTGTATTGTGATATTGACATTAGCATAGGATCGTGGGGATAAGCAAAGAAAGGAAAGGTTGTTGTTGAATAGTGACGTGTTTGTGGGTCAAGTTGACAAGGGTTCAATTGTGCTGGCTAGTTTTATGTGAACTTCCAAACAAGCTAGAGACATCTGGAAGGAGGGAACCTCAGCTGGGAAAATGTGCTCGTCAGAACGGCCTGTGGGCAAGGCTGTAGGGCGTTTTCTTAATTGATGATTTATGAGGGAGGACTCAGCCTGGAGCATGTAGTCCTGGGTGCTATGAAAAAGCAGACAGAGCCGGAGGAGCAAGCTAATAAGCAGCATGCATCCAAGGCCCCATGTCTGTCAATGATCTTCCAGGATCCTACCCTGAGTTCCTGGATGATGGACTATAAACCTTCCTCCTCAAGATGCTTTTGGTCATTTTTTTTTTTCCACAGCAGTCGAAACTGTAACTAAAACGGAGTAGTTGCCAAAGGAAAGAGCAGTAGGTATAGAGTAGAGATTCTCAATGGGAACGATTTTGCTCCCCCAGTGGGTATTTTACAGTGGCTGCTCTTCAGTCTTTAAAACTACCAAATAAGTACAAAGTATCAGTGCACATGATAGTAAAGAACCCACAGCAAGAACCAACTGGTACAATGTGCTGGGAATGTCAAGGTCAGAAATATGCAGAGATATTACATGCAGAACTGAAAGGAGCCAAAGACATCACAATCACGTAATTCAAATATTTAATTTCATTGGCGAATAAAATGAAATTCAGAAGTTTTCTGTGTGTTTTTTTTTTTTTTTTAGGGTCTCCAGCCAGTGGAAATCCCAGGAACAGATGTAAAATCCAACTCCCCTTCATTCTGCATTCCTGTGAGTTAGAGGTCTTCAGTTTCTTGGCTCTCACTAGCAGGTGTTCCTGAGTCATTCATTCAATTGGAGATACTTGGTATCCTGCTGGGAATGTGTTTGGAGTACTTACAAGAAGGTGAGTTGGGTAGGTTTTTCATCTTGGAGTATCCATAGTAGATGTGTTTTTTCTCTAAATAACTTCCATTTAAAGGAATTAAAACAAGAAGACAGACGATGTAAGCAAGGGAGATCAAGATGGGGGGGG
>CABHPR010093703.1:0-22584 GCA_902168415.1 Peromyscus melanophrys
AGTTCAATTCCCTGTACCCACATCAGCCAGTTCACAACTGTCTGGAACTTCAGCTCCAAGGGATCTGGCTTCCAAAAGCACTTGTTTGTATACATGTAGCACACACACATGCACCTAAGTAAAAATAATTTTTTTTTTTTTTTGGGTTTTCGAGACAGGGTTTCTCTGTGTAGCTTTGCGCCTTTCCTGGAGCTCACTTGGTAGCCCAGGCTGGCCTCGAACTCACAGAGATCCGCCTGGCTCTGCCTCCCGAGTGCTGGGATTAAAGCGTGCGCCACCAACGCCCGGCTAAAATAATTTTTTTAAAGGGAGAATTATTTTGGTTTGTTTTGTTTTGTTTCTGTGTTTTTTTGTATGTTTTGTTTTGTTTTTTTAATGTGGTTTCTGTTTGTGGCAGGGTGTTATGTCACCCAAGCTGGCCCTGAACTCACTATGTAACTGAAGATGACCTTAAACTTCTGATCCTCCAGCCACTACCTCCCAAGCTCTGGGATTGTAGGCATGTGCCACTACACTGGTGTTGGGGATCGAACCCAGGGCTTCATGAATGTTAGGCAAGCACTCCGCCAGCTGGACTACATCTCCAGCCTTGTAGGTGAGGCTATGAAGATTGTCCTACCCCTCTCGTGCCCATGGTGAGGGTGAGGTGTGTGGATGCATCAGCAGCAGCACTCAGAACCTCACCTGGCTAATCTTAAGTTCCACCTGATGCAGTGGTCCTCAACCTTCCTAATGCTTCGACCCTTTAATGCAGTTCCTCACGTTGTGGTGACCCCCAACCATAAGATTATTTCCTTGCGACTTCATAACTGTAATTGTACTACTGTCATGAATCGTAATGTAAATATCTGTGTTTTCAAATGGTCTTAGGCGACCCCTGTGAAAAAATTGTTCGACCCTCCCCAAAGGGTTGAGAACCACTGGCCTAAGGGTCTTGGTCATGTCTTGCACAGGGGGCGCTGCCCTTCGATGATGACAACCTGCGCCAGCTGCTGGAGAAGGTGAAACGCGGTGTCTTCCACATGCCGCACTTCATTCCTCCGGACTGCCAGAGCCTCCTGAGGGGCATGATCGAAGTGGAGCCGGAAAAGAGGCTCAGTGTAAGTTACTAGGGACTGGCAGAAGAGGAATGGTGGGTGAGATGCCAGATTTCCCAAGGGAGTCATGGGATGGAGGAGTTCCTAGAGCCTGCCTGTAAATCCTTGGATGGAGGAGTTCACCAGTTAGCCTACAGCCCAAGGTCCAGCAAAACCTAAAACTTACAAACTAGAGAGGAAGCAGTCCAAGGTTGGATCGAAGAGTCCCGTGGCACATGTGCGGATGGGCAGGGGTTGAAAAGGCTGGCACTGTGCATGCAGAAAACTGCCACTCAGGGTCTGAAAATGGTCGTCTGTAGGTGCACATAACGATATGCTTTACGACCACCAGAGGGAGACATGATATGTCATCCTGCCTCTGGTTGGGGAGGGACCTCCCAGAATCAACTCTAATTGATTTTATTTAATTGCTCACCCTCTGTGTGTATATGACCTAATTTCTGCTTCTCTGTAACCCACCCCTTCACAGCTGGAGCAAATTCAGAAACATCCCTGGTACCTGTGAGTAAGAGGGATTTGAACAGTTGGGTACCCGAGGGAGGTAGGGCCTTGGGGCCAGAGCGGAGTTGGAGGGCGGGATGCCATGTTGGGTGGGGCGGGATGGGAGGAATTAGTCTCAAACTTATAAGTCCTGGCAGAAGAGGACAGAGCTGAAGAAAGAATGTCAGACCAGAGGGAGGAGGGAGCCAGGGGTCCATCTTGAGTCAGAGAGAGAACGAGGCTCTGGACTCCTGTCTGAAGGAGGAAAGCTAAATCCTGATTGCCTGGGTCTCAGGAAGTCAGGCTGGGGACCCCGACTCTCCAGGTCCTGGGAGGAGTAGTCTGGGCCTGGGACCTAAGCCTAGGATGATAAAGTCTCTCTTACGGATGCTGGTTTCTCCAAAGTGTTTCTGCACCTTTCCAGGGGCGGGAAACACGAACCAGACCCTTGCCTGGAGCCAGCCCCAGGCCGCAGGGTAGCCATGCGGAGCCTGCCTTCCAATGGAGAGCTGGACCCTGACGTTCTGGAGAGCATGGCGTCCCTGGGCTGCTTCAGAGACCGCGAGCGGCTGCATCGAGAACTGCGAAGCGAGGAGTAAGAGCGCCCAAGATCCTTTCCCAGACACCCCCACTTCAGCGGTTGAGTGGGTTGTGGCGGTGCCCAAGACTGCCTGCAGGGGGCGCACCACATCCAGGCTTAGGGAGCCAACAGACTAGAGGCATGGCTTAGAGCTGGTGTGCGCGGGAGCAATTGTGATCTGGAGAGAAATGCGCCGAGCAGGCATGTTGGATGTCCTTAGTATGTACTTAGTAAGTGCCCCAGTGTTAGCTACTATTGAGTAAAATTAAGTTGTGATGTGCATTGGCCCCTAGGAAGATAACCATGCTGAGATGTGGGAAAATGGCATTCTGGGTCAGAGAAGAGAAATAGGACCGGAACACCTGGGTCCGAGAGAGGAGGTCTAAGGCTTGGACTTGAAGAACTGCGTGGGGTCTGAACTCCAAAGCAGAAAGGTGGAGGGCTAGGATCTGGACTTGAACGCTTGGATCTGGGGACGGATCCACTAGGTGCCCCGATCGCAAGGAACCACAGCAGATGGGAGGGAGCAAGGTCTCATTCAGACACAAATTTCCTTATTTTACATACTTTTTTTCATTACATTTATTTACGTATGGGGGGGGGGGGAACGTGTGTGCCAAGGCACATTCGATTGAAGTTCAGAGGATAACTTGGCAGGAGTTCTTTCTTTCCACCATGTGGGTCCCGGGGATCCAACTCGGGCCATCAGCCTTTAGTGGCCCGGACCTTCATCCACCTCCCCAGCCCTGGGCACTGATTTCTGACCTCAGTTCTCCCTGCCTCCCTCTTCTCTGTCTCAGGGAAAACCAGGAAAAGATGATCTATTATTTGCTTTTGGATCGGAAAGAGCGGTATCCCAGCTGTGAAGACCAGGACCTGCCTCCTCGGAATGATGTCGGTGAGGCGGCAGATTGGGCAACTCGGAGCCTAGGACTCCTGAGGGAGGAGGATGCTGTAGGCCTTGGGAGTCTGTGTTTAGACAGCTAGACATTTATGAGACCCTCTCTCTGCTCTGGGCCTCGGTCTCCCGTCTGTTTACAAGGCCGTTGTGTATGTGCTGTGTCCGGCTGAGCAAATTCGCCTACTGAGGAGGTCGATGCTCTCTCCCTGCAGACCCACCCCGGAAGCGTGTGGATTCTCCCATGCTGAGCAGACACGGGAAGCGGAGGCCGGAGCGGAAGTCCATGGAAGTTCTGAGCATCACAGATGCTGGGAGTGGTGGCTCCCCGGTGCCTACCAGACGGGCCTTGGAGATGGCCCAGCACAGTCAGAGGTGAGAGCCTGTTGTCCCCTCCGGAAGGGTCTTCAGCCCCAGAATATAGAGGGAGCAGAGCGTTCTAGACCCTGCTCAACCTCAAGTCTTCTGTGTACCTGGGACAAATCACTGCCCTGCCTGGTCCTCGTTCTCTGGGAGGACATGGAAATGAAGGAACATCTGAACCTTTTGAAACGCAATTTTTTTTTTTTTAATTCTGTAAACAGATCCCGCAGCGTCAGTGGAGCCTCCACTGGTCTGTCCTCCAGCCCTCTGAGCAGCCCAAGGGTAAGTCAAGACCCTCAGAGAACTGAGACAGATATGGAGAAGTCAAAAAAGACTGAACAGGAAACACAGTCCCATGAGGCATCCTTACCCCAGAAGTGTCAAAGCCCCCATTTCTGTCTTCTTAGGATTGGAGTTGTAGTTTATCCGAGAGGTTAATCATTTACCTAAGTTCTTTGAGCACGTTCAGTATGTCAGTCTCTGCTTAGCCTGGGCTGGGATACAGTGCCAGTGCCCCAAATCCTGAGTGTGGGTGGGGCTGACTGGACTACAATTCCCAGCATGTCTCGCGAACCTCCCCAGTGAGTCCAAGCAAGCAGTGCTTCCAAAGCGTCCTGGAAGTTGTAGTCCGAACTCATACCAGGTCCCACTCCTCCACAGAGTCCGGTCTTTTCCTTCTCACCGGAGCCTGGAGCTGGAGATGAGGCTAGAGGCGGAGGCTCCCCGACTTCCAAAACACAGACGCTGCCTTCTCGGGGCCCCAGAGGCGGGGGCGCTGGGGAGCAGCCACCGCCCCCCAGTGCCCGTTCCACACCCTTACCCGGACCGCCAGGTTCCCCGCGCTCCTCCGGCGGAACCCCCTTGCACTCACCTCTGCACACGCCTCGAGCCAGCCCTACTGGGACCCCAGGAACGACACCACCGCCCAGTCCAGGCGGTGGCGTCGGGGGAGCCGCCTGGAGAAGTCGTCTCAACTCCATCCGCAACAGTTTCCTGGGCTCCCCTCGCTTTCACCGGCGCAAGATGCAGGGTAGGGGTCTCAGCAGATGCAAGGCTGGAGTTGCCAGCTGCTGAGTTCTAATGTGGGAAGGAGAGGGCTAAATGCTTTGTCCTTCCGGCAATCTCCATGGGGCTCTTCGGGTAGGAAAGAGAGCCATCTTTCTAAGTCCCAAGACAAATTGAGATGATAACGTTTGGAGGGAAGAGGTGGGTTTCCGGAAAGAGGCGATGGGGACAGGTCCTGTATGATGTACTCTGGTCCATGGGGCTTGAGCCTCACCCTGCGGGGTATGGCCGAACCACTGCCTTTCCTGAAGGGGCCAGATCAGACTACCTGGTTAGGGTTAGCCATTTGAGAGGTGACTTGCACCTACACGGCCCTGGATGATAAATAATAAGTATTAACTACTTTCTCTCCCCTCCCTGACCAGTCCCCACCGCTGAGGAGATGTCCAGTTTGACACCAGAATCCTCTCCCGAGTGAGTTCAACAAGGGAAGGAACTGAGTGGGAACTGAGGGGATCCGTCTTGTAGCGTCTTCCTGACCCTACTGTTTCTGTCCCCTTCCAAGCAGGCTGGCAAAACGCTCCTGGTTCGGGAACTTCATCTCCTTGGACAAAGAAGAACAGATATTCCTCGTGCTAAAGGACAAACCTCTCAGCAGCATCAAAGCGGACATTGTCCATGCCTTTCTGTCGGTGAGAGCCCTAGCGTCCCCACTGACCACAAAGCTACACCCCCTGCCACTCTGTCCCTGGCCGGACTTGCTTCTGAGACTCATGGGATTTGTAGTGTTCCAGCAAGAGTTGGACTTGGTCAGTATTGGACAGGGAGGCAAGAGCAGACTATTGGGCCCAAAGTGCTGAAATAAGACCCTCAATAACAGTTTCCTGAGTACCAGGGGAAGGCGGATGAGTTGCCATGCCTCGACACAAGATCTGAGGGTGGTACGAGGAAAGACCTTTCTCAGTGGACCTTAATGCTTCCTACTTACTGCCAGTCCCACAGTCCTTTGCTGTAGGGCTGGTGGGATTTGCAATTACCGAGACATGTGACTTGTGGAGAAAGGGAAAAGTGTATTTCGTATGATTCTAGTTATCCCATAGGTAGCGGAGGTTATATGAATTTAGGATTCATTCTTTTGAATGTAGGGCAGAGGAACTACAGGCACCAGTGGGCATGGGTCCTCCCAAGGCTTGTTTGATATTCTTTCCCCCAGTGGCTGATGGGTGATCTGTCCCTCAGACTCACCCCATCCTTATATCCTTACCTTCTAGATCCCCAGCCTGAGTCACAGTGTGCTGTCACAGACCAGCTTCAGGGCCGAATACAAGGCCAGCGGTGGCCCCTCCGTCTTCCAGAAGCCTGTCCGCTTCCAGGTGGACATCAGCTCCTCCGAGGGTCCAGAACCCTCCCCCCGAAGAGATGGCGGTAGTGGAGGTGGCGTCTACTCCGTC
Source organism: Peromyscus melanophrys (assembly GCA_902168415.1). Classification (NCBI taxonomy): domain Eukaryota; kingdom Metazoa; phylum Chordata; class Mammalia; order Rodentia; family Cricetidae; genus Peromyscus; species Peromyscus melanophrys. Next base: position 5,875 of record CABHPR010093703.1, read on the forward strand.
ACCTTCACTCTCATCTCCGGTGCGTCTCTCCCGACCAGCCTTGGGGTAGTCATGATCTCTAAAATAGGATTATCAGCACAGGAGAGCAGCAAGAAAAGGAAATCAGCACAGGCTGTGCTGATTCTGTGAGCCCCCCTCCCCCACAGGCTTTCCTTTCCCAGTCTTTCCATGGGCGTATATAATGAGAAATCATTTCATTGGTATCAGTAATCACTCGTTTTTCAAAGGGGGAAAAAGTCTATAGAGTGCTCTGTGCTACCTTTTCATCTTCTATTAGAAGTGTGAGCATGCTAGCCTCCAACATCAGTGCCCTACCCAGAGCAGACATCACCAATCCATCCATGGAGTTCAGCTGTAGTCTCAGAATTTGAACTCCAGGCAGCCATGACCAATCAAGAGTTAGCCTGAGAGAAGAAAATCCACAGGAATGCCTTGCTTTCAAGTCTTGGTTCCTGGGCCTTCATATTGGAAGTATATACATTGGAAGTATATACGTATTTGCTCTCTTGGTCACCAGTTTTAATATGTTATGGTCAGGGGATGACTTTGCTCTAAGAGCTTCTAGAGCAGGCTGCAATGAGTGTGTGTGTGAGACATCAGCTGGAGGTCAAAGGTCAGTTTGTGGGAATCTCCTACCATGGGATCCCAGGGATTGAACTCCAGGTTGTCAGGCGTGGCGGCAAGTGTCTTTACCCACTGTGCCATCCTGCCAGCCCACAGTGTGGTGGTGGTGTTTGTCTGTTTCTCTCACTTACTTTTCTATGTTAAAGAAAAAAAAATTTTTTTGTTTTTGTTCTGTTTTGTTTTGTTTTGTTTTTCGAGACAGAGTTTCTCCGTGTAGTTTTGGCGCCTGTCCTGGATCTCGCTCTGGAGCCCAGGCTGGCCTCGAACTCACAGAGATCCACCTGGCTCTGCCTCCCGAGTGCTGGGATTAAAGGCGTACGCCACCACCGCCCAGCTAAGAAAAAAAATTTTTTATGAATATGAGTATTTTTTTTGCATGTATGTCTGTGCATTATGTGTGTGCCAGGTGCCCAAGGAAGCCAAAGGAAGCTGTCAGATTCCCTGGGACTGGAGTTACAAGAGGTTGTGAGCCACCACGTGGGTGCTAAGAATCAAACTCAAGCCCTCTAGAATACAGCCAGTGCTTTTAACCACTGAGCCATCTCTCCAGCCCTTCACTTATTTTTCTCACTTTTTTTTTCTCTTCACATCCTTAAGGAAAGTTAAGCAAGCAGCAGCATCTATTTAAAGAGAAACCAACACCTGTTGTTGGTTATATTAAAATGAAGATGTCTGGGTGTAACAGTGTCCCTTAGGTGCAGTGCAGAGATCCATTTGGGAACCAGTTATTGACGCAGGCCCAATAGAGTCAGGAAAATGATCCCTTAAAGGAGGACAGTCTTGCTTGACGGAGGGACTTTGCTGCCTCCACTCTGAGTGACCGTGTTTCCTATCTGCCCATCCCCCACCAGGTCCCAGCCGTCGGTTCAAGCGAGTGGTAGAAACCATCCAGGCACAGCTGCTGAGCACTCACGACCAGCCCTCTGTGCAGGCCCTAGCAGGTGGGTGACATCCAGGGTGACCAGGTACAAACTCTGCTCTCTCTTTGCTTGGCTTGCCCACTTCTTGGACTTTTGGCCAGTGTCTTGCTGAGGCCTCCCCTGCACTGTTGAGAATAGATGTTCCCACAAAAGGCTGGGGTCTGAGAAGGGACTCCTCAGCACCCTGAAGGCCCTTAGAGGACAGTGGCCTCCATGTTGGGAGCAATGACACACGGTGCCACAGAGCTGTGGGAGATTTCCCAGCCATCCTGGTGTGCCTGGGACTAGGGGCAAGGCATAACCTTTAGGCTAAAACCAGGACAGATAGGATGTATTAGTGGCTCACTTTACAGGACCCAAATGTCATTGGAATTGAAGGACATAGTTCTCATCTGGCGTCCAGAGGGCAGAGCAGAGGCCAGGCCTCAGGGAGGTGTTATAACTCATCCGGTTTCCATAAGAGAATAACATAAACCAGCTAGGGGTTAGCTCAGAGGTAGACTGTTTGCCTAGCAAGGGTTCTGGGTTCAATCCCCAACAAAGAAAAAGAAAAGCAAAAGACACGATCTGGGTGGCTTTTTAAGCAATAGGAAACCAGGGATGGAGGTGCTTGCCTGTAGTCCCAGCATTCAGGAAACTGAGGCAGGAGGATTGCCACAAACTCAAGGCCATCCTGAGTGACTAGTTCTAGGCCATTTTGGCCACTTAATAAAACTGTCTCAAGGCAAACAAATGGGGCTGAGGCTGTAGCTCAGTTATAGAGTGCTTGGCCAGCATGCACTAATCTCTGGGTTCAATCCTGGCACCATGTAAATTGGAAGTGGTGTCACACAGCTGTAACGTCAGGCAGCATTTTGGAGAGAGAGTCAGGAGGATCAGAAATTCAAAGTCAGCCAGGCAGCGGAGATGCATGCCTTCGATCCCAGCACTCAGGAGGCAGAGGCAGGCGGATCTCTGTGAGTTCAAGGCCAGCCTGGGCTACAGAGGGAGTTCCAAGACAGGCAGAACTACACAGAGAAACCTTGTCTTGAAAAACAAAACAAATAAAGAAAGAAAATCAGGGTTGGAGAGGTGGCTCAGTGTTTGAGAGCACTGGCTGCTCTTCCAGAGGACCCGGGTTCAATTGCCAGCACCCACATGGCAGCTCACAACTGTCTGTTACTCCAGTTGCAGTGGATCCGACACCCTCATACAGATATACATGCAGGCAAAATACCAATACACAGAAATTTTTTTAAATTTTTTAAAAATGAAAGAAATTCAAATTCATGCTCAGCTATGTATCATATTCGAGGCCAGACAGATATTTATGAGACCCTGTCCCAGAAATAAACAAAAAAAATTTTTTCTTTTTTAATTATTTTTTTTAATAGCATTATATTTTATGTGCATGGGTGTTTTATGCTTGCATGTGTGTCTGTGCACCGTGTGCATGCTTGGTGTGTGTGGAGGCCACAAGAGGGCACCAGAGCCCTCAGAAGTAGAGGTCCAGAGGGTTGTGAGCTGGAGATTAGATGCAGGTCCTCTGGAAGAGCAGCCAGGGCTCCTAGCCAGGAAGCCATCTCTCCAGCCCAAGAATTTTTGTTCCGAGACTAGAAGTCCCAGGTCAAGGCAGCGCGACAGATCTTGTGTCTGTCTGGAGCCCATCTCCTCATTCACTGATGGCCTCTTCTCACTGTGTCTCCTTAGATTTCCTTTTTGCTTTTTTTTAAGACAGGTTCTCTTCTATCCCAGACTGGCCGCAAGCCACAGATGATCTTGACCTCCCCATCCTCCTGCCTCCGTCCCAGCTGCTGGGATGACAGGCGTGCACCACCACCGGTCTAGCTTTCACTGAGGTCTTTGATCATTTCATGGCACGAAGCCCATATATGAAGGCTCCACCCTAGAAAAATCTAATCGTCTCCCAGGGGCCCCATCGATTTAGGGGTGATGATTTCAGCATGTGAATGATGGGGGACACAACATTCAGCCTGTAGTACCAGGGGTGTCTGCCATAGCAACCAAAGATGCAAAGATGAGAATTCTAAGGGAATGAAGCGTTTACAGAGAAAAGCAGGCTCCACTGTAGGATGCAAGAAAGGGGCATGCCAGGTACGTAAGAGTCCAGCGAAATCAGCCTGACATCGCTCTGTCCCCACCCCCTATAGAAGGGATCCAGCACAGAGAACCCAGCAGTGAGTACAGCAGCCGCTGGAGGACACTAGCAGCTTGACTCTTGACAGGGCTGTCTTCACCCTGGATTCATTGGCTGCCTTAATAAATGCCCTCAAGCCAGGCGGTGGTGGCGCACACCTTTAATCCCAGCACTCGGGAGGCAGAGCCAGGCGGATCTCTGTGAGTTCGAGGCTAGCCTGGTCTACAAAGTAAGTTCTAGGACAGCCAGGGCTACACAGAAACCCTGTCTCGAGGGGAAAAAAGAAAAAAAAAAAAAAAAAGACCTCAAAGTTGGTCCCTGAAACAATACAGATTTTCCATCCTGCTGTCCTGGAGGTGCGGCACCCAGGCTGACATCAGGGTGTCTTCCCGAGAGCTGACCTCTCTTGCTCTGCAGCTCCTTCCTTCACCTGTGGCCACGTCCTACAGAGCCGGGAACACTGCTCTGCCCTTGACATGACTAGTTCATTTAAGGACTGGTGTGACTAAACTGGGTCTACCCAGATAATCCCAGGTAGCCTCCCCACCCACAGGGGTTATTCTGAGTCACAGGGCATGATCTCAGCGTTTTCACAGGTCCCCAGCTTTATGATGTGAACGTCTAGGGGATAGCATTATTCAGCCTACCACAGCCTCCCTGGGGGTCGTTTGGCAGGTCTCACATGGAGAGCAGGAAGATGTTATTGGCATCGTGTGGGTGGGGACCGGGGACTGAAAAACCTTGTAACTCACAGAAAACCTCGCACAGCAGAGTTATTCAGGCCCAGGAGGATTAGTTAAATGGCTGGTTGGTGCAACAAAATACCTTACAAGGGCAACTTCAGGAAGTGGGTTTTGGCAAGAGAGCTCAACATCTGAAGGTGCTCAAGCTCCTAACTCTTCCTGAGTTAGGTCCCCGTGACCCACATGATGGAAAGGAGAGCAAACTGGAGCTGCAACACACACACACACACACACACACACACACACACACACACACACACACAAAAAAAGTAAGGAAAATGCTGGGCGGTGGTGGCGCACTCAGGAGGCAGAAACAGGCGGATCTCTGTGAGTTCAAGGCCAGCCTGGTCTGTGGTGAGAGTTCCAGGACAGCCAGGGCTACACAGAGAAACCGTCTTGAAAAACCAAAAAAAAAAAAAAGAGGAGGAGGAGGAAAAGGAAAAGGTTTCTTTTGGCCTGCAGTTCCAGGGGATAGTCCATCATGGCAGAGAGGGCATGGCAGCCCCACCCATGGAGTGGTACAGCTCACATTAGGGTGGGTCTTCCCACACTAGTTATCCTAGTCCAGACCATCCTTTACAAACATGCTCAGAGCCTTGTTTCGTGATGGCTCCAGATCCTGTTAACTTGACCTGTGATCCAGTCACTTGGGAGGCTGAGGCAGGAGGATCAGGTGCTCAAGGTCATCCTCTGCCACAGAGTGAGTTCAAGGCCAACCTGAGCTATGTGGGGGTGGGCTAGAGAGACGACCCAGCAGTTAAGAACACTTGTTGCTCTTGTAGAAGACCCCAGCGCCTACACGGTCTCTCATAACCATCCAGAACTCCAGTTCTAGGAGATCTGATGTTCTCTTCTGAACTCAGTGGACACCAGGCATGCACATGGTACACATACATGCAGGAAGCCACTCATAAAATAACACCTAAAGGGGGTGGAGGTGGAGGCAGAGAAATGGCTTAGTACATTGTTAGATAAGCAAGCATGAGAACCTGAGTTTCATCCCCAGAACCCATGAGAAAAAGCCAAGGGGCTAGGGACTTAGCTCAGAGGTAGAGTGCTTGCCTAGTGAGATAGGGTCCTGTTCTCAGCTCCAGGGGAAAAAGTGTGGCCATACTGCAGTGTAGCCCTGTAATCCTAGCACTGAGAGACAGGGGAGCCCCTAACCAGTCCAACCAATTGGTAAGCTCCAGATTCAGCGAAAGAACCAAACTCCCCCAAACGGTCCTCTGAGCTCCACTTGCGGGCTGCAGCATGTGTGTGTCCCCACACAAAATAAATACTTAAAAATGTAACCTAGGAAATAAGATAAGCCAAACACAGTGGGCTTTAATCCCAGTACTTAGAAGGCAGAGGCAGGTAGCTCTCTGTACATTCGAGGACAGCCTGGTCTACATAGAGAGTGCTGATGTTGGCCTCCATGTACACACAAAATCGTGTACACACACATGCTAGCCCATGTGTACAAAATGTGACCTTCCTCAGGTCAGCAGAAGGGTCTGAGACCCCAAGACAATTCACAACACTGTGAACTCCATTCCCGTAGAATTACCTAGTTGTAGATAAGGGGTACAGCAGATATCAACCCTGCGGTTGCCTTTGAGAGCTGAGAATTTCTTGTGGTGGGCTAGCCTGGACCTCAGACAAACTGGGCAGGTTTTTTGAAGCCACAGGGAACCTGTGGGCCCCCTGTAGGAAAATGTGGCCTTCCCTATGGCAGCTGTCTCTGGGACTTGAAGTCCCACAAATGGTGAATTTGATCTCTATTATGATTGTTGTTATTTCTATTATGTTTATTTGTGTATGGGGGAGTGAGCATCATGGTGTACATGTGGAGGTCAGAGAACACCTTGGAGTCTCTCTCTCCTCCTATGTGGGTCCCAGGGATCAAACTTAGGTCATCAAGCTTGGTGACAAGCGCCTTTACCCACTGAGCCATCCTGCCGGCCAACTTTGGTTTCTTGGGGCTACTGAGACCAGCAGATAGGGGCCTCAACCTGTTTTCAGCAGCCTGTCAGCCCATACAAAAGTACTTCTTCCTTCACAGATGAGAAGAATGGAGCCCAGACCCGGCCTGCTGGTACCCCACCCCGAAGCCTGCAGCCCCCACCAGGCCGCCCTGACCCTGATCTGAGCAGCTCTCCCCGCCGAGGACCTCCTAAGGACAAGAAGCTCCTGGCCACCAATGGAACCCCTCTACCCTGACCCCAGGGGGCCAGGGAAGGAGGGGAGCCCCCTCCACCCCCCTTCCCTGCCCCCCTACTGTGAATCTGTATATAAGGCCCAAGGAGTATGTTGGGGGGGGACATAAAACTCGGCCTTGCCCTGCAGGGTTGGGGCTCCAGGGGCCGTGCCCAATGGGGGGAGGTTCTAGGGCAAAAAAGGGGGTGGGAGCTGTTTCTATTTATTTATTAATTTATTATTTTATTTATTGATCAATCTCTGCGGGTGGGGTGGGGGAGGGACGGGAGCTGGTTGGGGGTGGCTTAGCAGATCCGGACAGGGCCCTCTGTCTCTGTGTCATCCCCGGCCCCCACTCCCTTTCCTGGGCCCCCCCGCTCCCCACCAGGTCCTTCTTCCTTCCCCTACTACGACCTTCTGTACGGATTTGCTCTCCCGGAAGGAATTCTGGTTTCGCGTGATCCTGCCTGCGTCTGTGTCTGAAACCGCCGGCGGCAACAACAACCACAAAATTAATAAATAGCCTTGATCAGGGATAGCCGGCTGGCCTTCGCCTCTCAATTCCTGGGGTGCTTCTTCTGATCACAGGGACAGGTGGGTACCAAGATGCTGCCTCTCTGAGTGGTGAGCGCAAGCCCACTCTGCCATGCATCCGTCTGGCTGTCCGCCTCAGCCCCCGGGTCATCGTTGTGTGAGCCCGGCCTGGCCCCGTCTTTCTTCCTCCACCAATAGTCGGGGGCCTAGTCAGAGCGCCTGTGACCTCTGTGTATTTGGAGACTCAGAGGGAGCCTGTGGGAGGCTGGAGTCCAGTTGGGGCTGTAACTGCAGGGTGCAACCACGCAAGCTGGAGAAGTCCACCGCAAAGAGGCCAAAGAGAATGAAGAGCAGCATGGCCACGGCCCACTCGCAGGCCGCGGAGGCAGATCGCATACGTTGGGAGTACAGGATGATCACTTCACACCAGTGTCAAGGGTCACGTACCACATGCTGAAGCCCCGACCGCCCACCTCAGCTGCCGTGGCACTTCAGGCCAGGGCAGTCTTTGGTCATCTGAGGTGCTCCCCTGTCCTAGCATAAGTGGTCACCTGTCTCACGCCCATCCTTTCTCCAGTGCCCTCCAAACCCTGCCCTCTCCATCTGTTCCTAGTCTGTCCTCCCATGTGACTCTGACTGGGAATGGAGTACCAGTGCTCCGCACCCACTTTCCAATCTGTGGATCCTTCCTGATCCCAGATCCCAGAATGACTCTCCTGTTGTTTTCCACACAACCCCAAGAAAAACACTGTCTCTGCTCCCTCCGGCTGTATTGCTGCTTGGGTTTTTTTCCCCTTTTGTTTGGGCTTTTTGGAGACAGGCCTTCATGTAGCCCAGGCTGGCCTTGAACTTGAGATGTAGCTGAAGATGTCCTTGAAATTCCAGTCCTGCGGTCCACTTCCCAAATGTTGGGTTTCTAGGCATGTGCCACCACAACTTACTTATTCAGTACTGGGGTATGAACCTAGAGCTTCCTACATGCCAGGCAAGCATTTGACCGACTGAGCTACACTACCAGTCCCAGGTTAGTAACTTCTTAAACATATCCCTGACCCCCACCAGTCTTAGGCTATTTACAGGTTTCTCCCTATTGCGTGACCCACAGCCTCCTCCACATTAACTCCTTAGAGGAACTGAATCTCCTTGCCCCAAACCTGTTCCTCTTTGTAAGGGACTCCACCCTCCCCGTGGACCCAAGCTGACACTTGGGAATTCCCCAGTCCCTAAACCAACTGGTCACCTTCTGTCCTGTCTGCTCCACCCACCACCACCACCACCACCACACACACACACACACACACACACAGATACATACACACACATACACACATATACACTCATACATACACATGCACACATACACACATGCACACACATATGCACACACATATACACATACACACATACACACACTGCTTCTTTACCTTGTTTTACTCAACTCCTTAAAACTGTTTTCTGAAAAGAAAAAAAAAAAAGTCTTTTGCCCGGGCAGCAGTGGCATCTTTAATCCCATCACTCAGAGGCAGAAGCAGGCGGATCTCTGTGAGTTCTGAGTTCAAGGTCAGCCTGGCCTACAGAGCAAGATCCAGGACAGGCTCCAAAACTACACAGAGAAACCCTGTCTCGAAAAACAAAAAAAAACAAAAAACAAACAAACAAACAAACAAAAACTTTTTTGCTGATGGTGCTGCTTCATGCAGAGGCAGGTGGATCTCTGATTCCTGTGAGTCTGAGGCCAGCCTGGTCTACATAGAGTTCCAGGCCAGCCAGGGCTACATAGTGAGACCCTATCTCAAAAACACAAAAACAAAAGGGAAAAAAAAAAATCTTTTTTGTCAGTTTACCTTCCAAGGTCCAGCCCTGAGTCGTCGTCTTCTATCTACTTAAACATCGTTTCACTAATTAATTGCCTTGTGCATGAGCACTGTGTGGAGATCAGAGGATAACCCGGTGGAATCCATCTCCTTCCGCCATGAGGGCCCTAGGGATCTAACTCAGACCTTGGAGACAAGTACCTTTACCTGCTAAGCCCTATTGCCCTTCTGTGCATGCTTTTTGATGTACTTTTCTCATCCACCTGGAAGTTAACCTCCAAACATCCTCCTAAAGTTGCTTGCAAAATACAGTCTTTTGGAGGGAGACTAGATATTGAACCCAGCACCTCCCTAGGCAAGCTCTCTACCACTGAGCTTTATCTTTAGCTTCTTGAGATGCTCATGATCCTCCTGCCTCAGCATTCCTGCAGCTAGCATTATAAGTATTCACCAAGTCTGGCTTCATTCATGGATTTCAAAGCTTCTTAAAAGTGAAAGTTTCTGGATGGGCAGTGGTGGCACACGCCTTTAATCCCAGCAGTTGGGGAGCAGAGGCAGGCAGATCTCAGTGAGTTTGAGGCCAGCCTGGTCTACAGAGTGAGTTACAGGACAACCAGGGCTGTCACACAGAAAAACCCTGTCTGGGTGGGTAGGGAGTGGCAGGCAAGGCCTGGAGAGATGGTTCAGTGGTTAAGAGCATTGGCTGCTCTTGCAGAGGATCTGGGTTTGATTACCAGCACCCACATGGTGGCTCACAATCATTCACATCTCCAATTCTAGGGGATCAACATCTTCTTCTGACCGCTTCGGGTGCTAGACCTACACATGATGCATGTACATATATGTGCAAAATACTTACACCCTCCAGATGAAATAAATCTAAAAGAAAGAAAGGAAGGAAGGAAAGGAAAGGAAGGAAGGAGAAGGGCTGAGACAGGCAAGGAGTCTCAGCAAGTGAGGGTGCTTGCCACCAAGCCTATAACCTTGATTCAGTCTTCAGGAATCACATGGTAGTCAGAACCAACTCCGACGTCCATGTAAGCGTTGTGGCACAGGGGCATTCACACATACGTTCATAGGCACACACTGAATAGATGTTTAAAAAGGGCAGGATGGGCTGAAGAATATAGCTCAGTTAGGGTGCTGGCCTAGCATATGAAAAGCCTTGAATTCAGTCCTCCGAACCAGAAAAAGATAGAAGATGTGGTCCCCCACACCTAAAATCCCAGCACTCAGAAGGTCGGGGCGGGACAATCAAAAGTTCTAGGTCATCTTTGGCTACATAGCGCCCTTGAGGCCACCCTAGAGTACATTGCTAGACTGACATTCTCTCCCTCCATCTCTCTCTCACGCACACACATGCACGCACTCAAGCAGAACACACACACACACACACACACACACACACACACACACACACACACACACACACACACCTGGCTGGCTCTAGTTAGTAGCATTTTTAATTATGCAGGGGCAAATACTACTTCCTTTGGAGGCCATTTCAGGTCACTTACATGAACACTCAGGTTGGTCTTGTGGGGTCACACAAGTCACCTGCAGCCTGTCTGTCACTGAGTCCAGCCAGCATTTTCACCTTGGCCAAGAGACTTCCCCTGTCTGAGCCTGCTGCAGCTCTTCAGCAACCAGAAAGATGCTTGACACACCTGGCTGATACCCCTGGCAGCCAATTATTAACAGAATGCCTGTCTGTCACACACTGCATGCTGGGAATGGAGCTAAGCAGCTCACAAACAAGTCCTACTTCTTCCTCACAACACTGAGATCAGTTCACCACCTGCGTTTTCTTTAGGACAGGTCTCACTAAGTAGCCCAGGCTAGCAGCTTCAAGCTCCTGGTGATATATTTGCCTCAGCCTTATCTGCACTTGATAAGAGAGGAAACTGAGGCACTTCGGGGACAGAAGAAACCAGTAGATTCCTCTACATAGTACTCGGAGAAAGTGAGGTTCCTGAGCAACCAATCTGACCTCAAAGCCAGTGCTATCTACTACACTTGTTTTGCTTTTGAGACAAAGTCCTACTACATAGCCCAAGCTGGCCTTGAACTCATAATCCTCCCTCCCAGTGTTAGGATTATAGGCTTTGTGCCACCATGCCTGGGTTTCCACTTTCCACTCCAGAGCTGTGATCCTGAATGGACGCTAAGGCCCAAAGACATGAAGGGACACTCACTATGGTACACAGCCAAAGGCAGAGGGAACAACCCCAGAGAAAAGCCGCCTTTGACCAGTCCTCAGCCCCGGGAAAGGATACTGGCCACGATGAGGATGGTGGACAGGATGCAGAAGCTCTGGCGTAGACACCTAATCCAGCGGGGCCCAGGTTGAGGCAGGCCCTTCATCCACCAGGACAGAAAGAATTGTAGCCAGAAGTACAGGTTGCCCAGGATGAAGGCCAGAAAGGCCCCTATCAGGTGTGTGGCCTTCTGGTTAGTCTCCTGGGGGAAGGGAGGAGATTGAAATAAAATTATGGCAGAGGAGAGGGGAATGATAGGAAGTAGACTTTGAACCAGTCCAACGGATGTAATGGAAAATGCAAAACCCAGGGCTGCTGAGGTGGCTGAGCTGGTAAATGCTTTCAGGGACCTGCAGAGGAAGAAAAGAAGTAACTCCTAAAAGATGTCCTCTGGCCTCCACCCACATGCTGCGGCATGTAAGTACTCCCCACCCACCCACTCCCACACACAAATAGAACCTGCCACCCTATCACCAACCATCAGACTAGGTACCTTGGCCCTTGTCAGCTCCACAGAGCATTTATCAGTTTTTATTTGTGTGTACGTGCATGCCACTGTCTGGAGGTCAAAAGAGGGTGCAGGTTCCACTCATGCTGGAATTACAAGTGCTTATGAGTGCTTGGAACCAAATTTGGGCCCTCCAGAGGAGCAACAAGTGTTCTCAATCGCCAAGCCGTTTAAATTTAAATCCACTGCCAGGTCCTCAACCCTTAATACCAACAATAGCACATCCCACAAAGTAGCCGTTCAGGAAACGTGAGTAGAATAAATCTTGAATTCCCCGAAGTGTGGAGAGGGAAACATACTCTAAAGGGAAATTTTTTTGTTTATTAGTTTTAGTTTGTTTGAGACAGGGTCTTTCTGCCTCTTCATCCCAACTCCTGGATTGAACCTAGGACTTCATGTATCAAGACAAATCACTCTACTACTGAGCTACAGCCCCCCACCCCCAAGACAGGGTCTCACCGAGCCCAAGTTGTCCTTGAACTTGATTTATATGACCTTGAACTCCTGATCCTCCTTCCTCTACCTCCCAAGGGCTAGGATAACCGGTTTGTACAACCACGCCCAGCAAAATTTAGATTTAAAAAAATTATTGGAGTCACAGAGAAGTGGTTCTCCGGGTTCAAGGCCAGCCTGCTCTACATAGCGAGTTCCAGGACAGCCAGGGCTACCCAGAGAAATCCTGTCTCAAAAAAACAAAACAAAAAAATCATTGCACTTATTTTGTGGGGAGAAGCGGGTGTCACAACATGAAGTATGTGTGGAGGTCAGAGAACAAGCCCCAGGGGTTAGTTCTCTCCTATTATGTGAGCCCTGAGGATCGAACTCAGCTTATCGGGCTTGGCAGGCACTTTCACATGCTGAACCGTCTGGATGACTCCCAAATTTGGTACTTGGCAGGTGAAAATTTCATAAATGTGATAATGGTTTGTGACTTACAGAAACACATGTTAAGAATGTATGCATTTCTTTTTTTTTTTTAAATAAGGCCAGATGTGATGGCACACACATGTAATCTTAGCTGAAGCAGGATTCAGTCTTGGGGCTACATAGTAAGTTCCAGGACTGCCTGAGCTAGAGATGGATCCTGTTTTAAAAAAATCAAACCAAAAAAAAATTCATGAAAAGGCCGGGCGGTAGTGGCGCACGCCTTTAATCCCAGCACTTGGGAGGCAGAGGCAGGAGGATCTCTGTGAGTTCGAGGCCAGCCTGGGCTACAGAATGAGTTCCAGGACAGGCTCCAAAGTTACACAGAGAAATCTGTCTCAACCCCCAAGCCCCCACCCAAAAAAAAAAAAATTCATGAAATCCTCACACTGTGGATGCTGAAGCAAGAAGAATTCAAGGTCAACTCGGATAAATAATCAGATTGTCTCAAATAGTAAGTCATTGAGGGGGAGAAAACTGGAGAGAGAGGCCTAGGAAGTTCCTTAGAAAGGCAACCAAATGGAATAGGGACTGAGAAGGCAGCTCAGTCCACAGAGTGCTTGCCTGGGTGTGGTTCCCAGTGCCCCATAAAACAGGAGTGGGGCTCACCTGTAATCCCAGAACTCATGAGGTGGAGGCAGGAGGATCTGGAAGAATGCAAAGCCATCCTCCAATACACATTGAGTTCCAGACTGGCCTGGGCTACTTGAGAGCCAAAAAAAAAAAAAAGTGTTCTTAAGGAAGGAATATAGTAATAGGTTGAGGAACACAGAGCAAGCAAATAAATTGTTAAGCACAGAGCAAGCAAATAAAATGACCAGTGGGGGCACTCTGAGCGTCCTGTGGTCTCACCTACCCTGCACCTCACCTGCTTTCAGCCAGGGGCCGAACATCAGAGACAGGACGTAAATACAGCAACAAAATTAAACCAGTGAGATTTTTCCTATCCTTTGTCCATTCACTCGCTCTACAATTATCTGTAGAGCCGCATGAATGCCGGAACTAGAGTCTATGAATCTCTGTTCATTTCTGACCACCCACAGACAAGCTGTTCGCTCTTTAGGGTACGGCCAAAGGGACTGAATAGAATTCTGTGGAGATTCTGTATACAGAGAAGACCCAACCTTTGTACCGATCGCAATAATTTCATGATTTATTGAAACGGAGAACGGTGGCTGCAATAAAATTCTCCCAACCTCAGAGGAGGGTTCTGCGAGGTTCTGAGTACACAGCTTAGCACAGGCTGCTCTACAAAAGTCCTCTATGCGCTAGCGCGAGCCAAGAGTAATGAGAACTACAAGTCCCAGAAAGCCTTGCGAGCCAAGTCCACAGAAAGAGCCGCTAGAAGTCGCGGGAAACATAGGGAATTGTAGTCCGATTTCCGGAGGCTGACCACCCCCGGGTTCGCTCCCAGCGCATCTCACCTGGAAATTGCCTACTAGGGAGGTTCCCAGGGCACAGAGGAGCCCCGTCCACAGAATCAACTGGTTTTGCCACGTTTTGACTCCCCAGTCCCGGAGTTGATGATAACGCACAATGCAGATCCAAATAGCTAGGAACGAGAGTCAGACTCACCACAGGGTTCCCAGCTGAAGGGGAGGACTTGAAACACGGAGAAGCTGGGATCGGAGATAAGGGTAGGATAATGGAAGAAGGGATTTGGAAGTGCAGGGCTTTGGGGTCTGAGGGAGAAGGCCTGGGGTCTGGATTCCCGGGTCTGAGGGAGGAGGGCTGGGATGTGGAGTCCTGGCTGTCGGGGAAGAGGGGCTAGTTGCCCCTATCTGGGGAAGGAGGCGCTAGGGACTCTTTGGGCAGCTTTGGGCTGGCAGTAAAAGAAAAGGTCTGGAAATACTTACCTAGAGCAGCTCCTGTATTGAGGACTTGGCCGAAAATGCAGCTCTGGGGAGCGTAAGACCCGCATTTACTGCAGAAGAAGAACAGGGTCATCCTTTGGCTCCTCCGAGGTAAGACCCTCAGTTTTCCTCCCCCATCACCCTCCTCAGCCACAAGAACCTGATAAAGGGGAAGCCTTTCCCGAGGTCCACAGTCCTGTTAGCCACGGCAATTGCAAAGCTGAGATGGGAGGGATACAGGAAGTGTCAGTAAGGGGCTCTTAAGGATAACTTTCCCTTCTGTTCACCCAACAAAACACTTCACTGTGTTAATGGACTTCGGCCCCATCCTCCGTCACAAGCAGGCGTCCAACACACAGCTGTCCTCCCTCAGACCCAGGAATCCAGCCCTCCGTCAAACCCAAGAGTCCAGACCCCAGCCCTTCTTCTCCCTCAGACCAAAGCATCCTTTGGGCCTCTGCTACTTACACGATCCAGATGCCAGCGGCAGCCCACAGAGCTAGGAAGACTGGCAGCAAGTACAGGTAGTTCCACATGCTGAGCTCTGTAGTAGAAGTGGAGAGGCTGGGTCTGTTAGAAGTGGAGAGGCTGGGTCTCCCAGGTCAGGGAGCAGTCCTCAGATATATGGGGTTGAAGACACCTGCTTTTGTGGCCACACTTGCTGGAAGACTGGTTGAGGCAGGCCAGCCTTTGCTCAGGGCACTATTCCCTATCTTTCTCACCTTCAATCAACTGATGTTTGTCTGTCTTCTTGGTTCTTCTCCTTCACCTCCACCTCCCGGTCTCTGGGTTCCCCTAGGACCCTCACCTCTCCAAGTCCCCTCAAGTTCTCCTAACTTTCTCAGTACGTTTAGATCTGGGTGACAGTATCCGGAAAGACGGGCTTTGATTCCAGGTGTGGCCAGGAAGGCAGGCTTCCACATTCCCACAGAGGCAAAGTCCGGGCTGAGTGTATATGAGATATGGCCTTGGGTCTAATCAGTCACTTTCTGTAAGACACCCAAACTACCACTTCCTGTCTCAGATGCGTAAAAGCATCACCTCAGCTTCAGGGAGCCCCTAACTTCCTTCCTATGGCTATGTGGGTTCAACGTCTGAATTCCCCAGCACTTTATCCTCCTGACAAACTAGATACAGCCTCCCAGAATGCATGCACCTTACCTACCTGCAAATTCAGGTTTCTTAGTTTTGGATTGTGCCATAGCCCAGGCTGACTTGAATTTGTGATCGGCAGTCTCCAGGGTAGCCGGAAGTACGGTCCTGTACCACCAGGCGGGTTGTTGGTTATGGGTTTCTGCTTTCTGGGTGCAGTCGGTTTGTTTGGGTGGCTTGATGTGGGTTCTTGATGACCCCGCTCCTTTCTTTTTGTGTTTGAACAGAGTTCTCCAAAGCAGGCAGGGTGTGGGTGGGAAACCCCTGCCCCTACAAGCAGCCACTTATTCTTTATTTCTTTATTTTCTGAGATAAGATCTTATTACATCGAGGAGACCAGCCTCAAAAGCAAGATCCTCCTGCCTCAACCTTCCTAGTGCCCGGAATTAAGGCCTGGAGAGATGGCTCAGTGGATAAAAGCACTTGTTATGCAAGCATACCACACAGGCATGGCTGCTTGTTCCCATAACTGTTTGATTGACAGTCAGACAAACAGATCCCAAGAGCCAGCCTAGCCTGAAGGATGGCAAGCTTCCCTTCCAATAAACAAACCCTGGAGGGGAAAAGGAAGATGGTAAAGACTCGAGCCATCTCCTCTGGCTTCTGCTTGCATGCACACACTCACAGGGTGGTACAGGGCCACACACACAACACAGAAATAATGGTAATGATAAAAATAATAAATGGTGCCGGGCAGTGGTGGCGCACGCCTTTAATCCCAGCACTTGGGAGACAGAGGCAGGCGGATCTTTGTGAGTTCGAGGCCAGCCTGGTCTACAGAGTGAGATCCAGGACAGGCACCAAAGCTACCCAGAGAAACCCTGTCTCGAAAAACAACAACAACAACAATAATAATAATAATAAATGGTCAGTGAGGTGGCAATACCTGCTGCCAAGTCTGAAGTAGGACCTGAGTCCTGAGTCCAGTCTCTGGGACACATGTGGCACTGTGTGTCCTGACTCCTACAAGTTGTCCTCTGAACCCCTCACTCATGTCACAGCACATGCAAAATAAATAAATAAATAAATAAATAAATAAATAAATAAATAAATAAATACATAAAA
>CABHPR010093705.1:0-11766 GCA_902168415.1 Peromyscus melanophrys
TTTTTTTTTTTTTTTTTTTTTTTTTTTTTTTTTTTTTTTTTAGTATCGACAAAATCCTTGGAATATGGAAGGTCATTTGCATGCGTAGGGCTGTGTGTCTGCTCAGAGCTGTGTATGTGAAATAGATGAAACTCAAAGCAATAGAACTGATGTTAAAAGGAATTTACTGATGGATCTGCTTAGGAGATGTGGAGCCACACAGGTGAAACTTAGCTGAAGGAGCACTGCCTTGGGTATACCCCCAGAGATAAGGAGGACTCTAACCAGGCCTGGTGGAGATAAGGGAGACTTCAGGATGCTAAGATGTAAACGATAGTTCAGCAGAATTGATAACCTTAGGCTCTATTCCTGTGGGGAAAGAGACAACCAGTCATTAGACCCAACTCCCTATCAAAAAACATGCCTCTATCAGGCAGGATAAAGAACCCAGTGCTCTTCTTGAGATAATTGTCCTTCTGCCAGGTGGGCAAGATGACCCTAGGTAACAACTGTTTGAAAAAGAACAACACTGCTGGACTTAAAAGAATTCTGGCAATATGCAGTATCTTTGCTGTGAAAGATTCCCATCTGCCTTAGTGGCCAGACTTCCTGGGGCCTGTCTCTGTTTAAATTGCTCAAATTGTAACCTGGGATGGCCAGGACCTGAAAGAGAATTAAGTGTGATGGTGTTTGTGGAATGCGTATACCTAAGGTGTATATAAGTTAGCAAAATATATTTTAGGCCAACTCCTCTTTGAGCATTAGCCAAAGCTGGATATATGATATTATTAAAGAGATTTTCCTTTTATTAATCTCTAAATGTGCAGAGTGATTTCTCACTTGGAAGGCATATTTTTTATATATAACACATCTGCCCAGGAAAACTCAGCAAGGGGTCTAACTTCTTAAGCGTAGCTGACCTTGAGACCCTGTACTAGCAGGGAGTGATGCCTAAAACAGAATTAGCAGTTGCCTTGAGTTCCAATGCACATCCCAACCTCCACACACAGCCCCTTGGCAAAGGCTAGGAGAGTTATTGGTTTTAGATATTTAAGGAAATTGTTCTCCAAAAACTACCTGGCTGCCAGGCAGTGGTGGCACATGCCTTTAATCCCAGCACTCGGGAGGCAGAGGCAGGCTTCTGTGATCTCTGTGAATTCAAGGCCAGCCTGGTCTACAGAGTGAGTTCCAGGACAGGCTCCAAAGCTACAGAGAAACCCTTTCTCGGGGGGGGGGGGGGGGGGAAACCCTACTTGGCCAATAAGTTGAAGGAGCAGATATTTCATTGGCCATACACTACAAAGAAGAAAGACACAAAGATTCAGGTTGGAAAAGTCAGCAAGTAAACAATAGATAGCAAACCCCACCAAGCCTTTTGGAGGTTATCACAATATATTACTTCCAAAGTTGTAAATTATATTGTTTAAAACATTCACTTTTGAGCAAAAAATTATGATACATAAAAATAGTCCACATAGAAACCATGACTAATAATACAGAGGCCAAAAAGGAAAAAAAAGTAGTGAAGTGATGCTATCTTCAAAGAAGCCCAGACCATCGGAGTTAGACAAGAACCCTAAATATGCCATTGGAAATACATTAAGGGAACTAATAACTGGACATCTGTGGCAACTGAAAGGTAAGAAGGAGCTGATTTTGTGCTGAATTACAAACAATTGAGACCTGTATGGGAGGTACTATGTATACAGAAAAATGAAGTATATGACAGAATGTAGCAGGACTGCCAGCCTGCAAATAATGACACAGAGACTTATTAATTATGAAAGCTCAGCCTATAGCTTAGGCTTGTTCCCAGCTAGCTCCTATAACTTAAATGAACCCATTTCTATTAATCTGCATTCTATCACGTGGCGTTATTTCTCTTCCATCTTGCACTTCCTCTTTCCTCTCCATGTCTCCTGGCTTCACTTACACCTAGATTCTTCCTCCTTTTCCTTTCTCTCCCTGGAAGTCTCACCTATACCTCCTGCCTAGCTATTGGCCATTCAGCTTTTTATTAAACCAATCACAGCAATATATTTTCACCCAGTGTACAAATACCTCACAACAACAGAATTCATTGATTGCAGCTCAGGACATGATTTTATTCTGTGAGTGTAGTAGCCCAATTAGTCTAAGTCCTGTCAATATTTGTGTGGTCTGTTTGTGAATCAAGTAGACATTACCTAAGACATTCTGAAACAGCTCTCAATTCCTTTATGTAAACAATGTCAAAGATATTTTCAGTTACCAGGAACTTGGGCACAGTGTACATTAGAATTCATGGAACTTCTTGCTTTGTATATGAAAAAAAATTAGTTTCCCTCAGAAAAGTAGAGCTTGTGGTACAGTATTTGTTTGGGTTGAACTCATCATAAGAGACTTGAAGTTAAATTGGCTATTCAGAAAGAGGCGATGAATGGTGTTATCCTTCAGTATTTGTGCTGGATTATGTTGTTTAGTTCCAAATGTGCTAGAGATTGCCATAGAGCAAAAACTAAGGGTTTCTGGAAGGCTCTGATTGAGGTCAGGCAAAAGATGGTACAAAAAAATAAAGACCTTGTGCTATCTGGAACAGATGATTCTGAATTTGGAATGCATTAAAACACACTTCATATCAAAGAAATTCATGATGGACTGGATTGTTATTATTCCTTAAAACAATGTGTTCTAAAGATAGAATTTCTCCAGTGTATAGTTCTCTCTACATACAAAACATCACAAAGACTGATCTCTGAAGATATCCATAGTAACACATACAATTCCAAAAACACTTTTTCCTCCTCTGGAAACTGTTCTAACGTGCAAGAGTAATGTCTGTCTGTCTATATTCAAACTAGTACACACACACACAAAAAAAAACCCAACAACAACGACAACAACAACAACAACAACAAAACCCCAAACAAACAGACAAACAAAACTCTGGTACCAAGCCTGGGAAATGAGAACTAGATGTGTATGAGCATCCAAGTTACCATCTATCTCATAGATGCCAAGAAGTTGCAGATATTGATATGAGTACTTTCTGGAGTCATCTTTTTGATAGTCCATGCTATCCCAAACAGCCAGAAGAGTTTATTGTGATGGAGTGCAGCACAGTCCAAGATCTAAAATGCAGTGCATGTTTGGAGATGATGATATGCTTTGGAAGTGTAACATGGAGGAAGTCTGGGTACAATAAGCATCTGAAATGAATATACATTTTTGAAGCCTTCTACACCCTGGAGACATGTTGCTGGGGTTTGATTTGGTGAACTGTAATTTTAATGGTGATCCTGTCAGTAAAATGAATTCACACTTTCAGATGTAGTATTAATAAAAAAAGAGGTAGAACTATACTATATCAACATAGTATAAAGTAAAAACTAAGAGTTTGCAATACATAAAGAAAACATAGATACAGATGAAAAAAGATGCACCAAGGTTTCCTTGAGAATCTTGAAGATGAGGCAATTAGGAAAAAAATTGTCAGTACTTAATAGAGATTCAGCTGTCCCAGAGGAAAGCGACACAGAACATGAAGAAGTGCCTTAGACCAGGTTAAAATACTTAAGAACCTTCAGATTTCCTAAGATGCCACCGGTATATCAATGATGACATAATGAAATCATGCTAGACTCTTGTTTAGTTGTGGCTTAGGAAGTTGGAATAAAATAACCGTTATCACATTCCATGTGTTCCTCCATATTTTGAGAAGAGAAACTTTAGTTTTAAACCTGAATAAATATGACTATTTTGATTACTCAGATATTACTATTTGTTTATTCAAATCACTGAAAACATTTTATAAGTTTGAAATTATAAATAACAAAAGGTTAGACAATGCATTACTAATACTTAGGTGATTTTATGTATTTGGTTTTTTACTTTGATTATCAATATATAAAGTACTATAGTATTTTGATTTGCTATGGTGCTGGAAAATGCTTAAAAGTTGTGATTCCTAGAGCACTAACTGAAATCAAGCATAAAAAAACAAAGCTTTACATTTGTTTCACATTGATTGCTTTATGAGCATATGAGAAGTATGCATAAAGAATGACTTTTTTTAATATAAACTTGTTACGCACATTGATCTACCTTAGATCAATTTTATGTCCTTGGGGTAGGGAAACTATGTTTCAGCTTATCACTGGATATTTGTGAAGAGTGTCAACTCTTTGTTTGTTTGTTTGTTTATGTTGGTGGGGGGTGGGTTAAGACAGGGTTTCTCTGTGTAGTACTGGCTATCCTGGAACTCATTCTATAGACCAGGCTGGCCTTGAACTCACAGAGGGCTACCTACCTCTGCTTCCCAAGTCTGGCATTAAAGGTGTGGGCCACCACCGGCAAGTGTTAATATCTTCCAAAAAAGAAACAAATGGAAGTTGTTTCTAGAACTAAAGAGAAGTACTAGAATGATGTTTCGTTCTATACCGACATGAATTATATCGGTGAAGAGAGAGAAAATATGAAAGATAGACCAAGTAGAAATTACAAAATTGAAAAATGTAAAACATGAACAGTAGACTTCCATGTAGACTTGAGCAAACAGAAGACAGACGAGTCAGTGAACTTGAATCTGGAACAATTGAGATTATAGCATGTGAAGGTCAAAGAAACAAAAGAATAAAGAAAATCTAACAGAACCTCAGGGGAGTGGGCTATGTTAAAGTTTATTAGGCATGAAAGGATATGCACAATGCAAGTCCAAAAAGAGGAAAGAAAAGGGCAAAATAATGCATGAAAAATAGTGTCTCAAAATTCCCAAGTGTGATAGAAAAATCTTAATCTGCACATTGAAGAAACCCAATTCAAAGTAGAATGAATTCAGATGAAGCCACATGTCATAACGAAATTATTAGTAGCCAATGCCAAAGACAGACTTTTGAAAGCCAAAAGAGAATAGTGATATTTCATTCCTTAACAGAAATCATAGAGGGCAGAAGGCATTAGAATGCCAGATCAAATCACTGATAGAACAAAGCTGAAATAAACAATTATATATCCAACAAAAAGTGTCCTTCAAAAACGAAGAAGAAATGAACACGTTTTTAGATTAACAAAAAATGAGATAATTCTTGACTGGCAAATCTGCCCTATAAGAAATGCTAAGGTGGCCGGGCAGTGGTGGCACACACCTTTAATCTCAGCACTCGGGAGGCAGAGCCAGGCGGATCTCTGTGAGTTCGAGGCCAGCCTGGTCTACACAGTGAGTTCCAGGAAAGGCACAAAGCTACACAGAGAAACCCTGTCTCAAAAAACCAAAAAAAAAAAAAAAAAAAAAAGAAAAAAAGAAAAAAAAAAAGAAATGCTAAGGTGAACTGGAGAGACAGCTCAGTGGTTAAGAGCACATGCTTCTCTTGCAGATGACCGGGTTTGGTTCACAGTATCCACACAGTGACCAACAACTGTGTGTGACTCCAGTTCTAGAGGACCCAGCACCCTCTTCTGGCCAGTATGAGCACTGCATATAATCCAGGCAAAACACATTAAATATTTTTTAAATTGTTTCTTTTTTTTAAAATTTTTTTTATGTATACAGTGTTCTGCCTGTATGTATGCCTGCAGGCCAGAAGAGGGCACCAGATCTCATTACAGATGGTTATAAGCCACCACGTGGTTGCTGGGAATTGAACTCAGGACCTCTGGAAGAGCAGCCAATGCTCTTAAACTCTGAGCTATCTCTCCAGCCCCAGAAAAAAAATGTTTTAAAACAATTTTTAAAGAAATGCTGAGGGAATCCTTCAAACTAAAATGAAAAAAAAAACACTGAACAATAATTTGAATAGATTTATTTTTGTTTTTGGCTTTCTTTTCTCCGATTTATTTAAAAATACATCAGTATAAACCAGTAAGTAAGAAATACACGTTGGTAAGAATACCATTAATTAAAGTATATTTTGTATGACAAAGAGTAGAATGAAAAAAAGGAAGAAAATGGAGCTTTATAGAGGAATTTTTAAAAATAAACTATGGATTGATATTAATACAAATGAGATTGTTACAAATTAAAATTTTAATTTTCATTCCTTAAACAAAGGTCACTATCAATAAAGTGAAAGGAATCCACAAAATGGGAGAAAAATTGAAAACTACATTTTTGATTAAAAAAGTCTAGTATCTATAATATATTAAGATATATATAAGTATATATAATATATTAATAAATTTTAATATTTTTAGAATTTCATACATGATTACTGTGTTGCATCATTTTTACCACTTCCCCTCTCCCCTGAAACTAATCTTGTGTCCCCTCCATTCCTTCCCTCTCAAATATATGACTCCTTTTCTTTAACTATTTGCTATATATATAGTATAGTATATAGTATATAGTATATAGTATATAGTGTATAGTGTATAGTGTATAGTATATAGTAGTATATAGTATATAGTAGTATATAGTATATAGTATATAGTAGTATATAGTATATAGTAGTATATAGTATATAGTATATGTATATAGTATACATATTGAGTCCATTTAATGTTCCTTGTATATATACATCTTAAAGTGGCAATGAAAAGACAAATAACCTGATTTTAAAATTGGGCAAAAGGCTTGAAAAGAAATTCTATAGTTGTTTGTTATTTACTCTTTTGGCTCTTTGTTCTTTGTGGATCCTGCCTCCCAGCTCCCAAACAAATTCACACACAAAGGCTTATTCTTGCTTATGAATGCCTGGCCTTAGCTTGACTTATTTCTAGCCAGCTTTCCTTAACTTAAATTATCCCATCTACCTTTTGCCTCTGGGCTTTTTCCTTTTCTTACTTTTGCATATCTTACTTTCACTCTTATTCTATGGCTAGCTGTGTAGCTGGGTGGCTGGCCCCGAGCATCCTCCTCTCCTTGTTCTCTTGCTCTTTCTTCTTTTCTCCCAGATTTCTCCTTCTATTTATTCTCTCTGCCTGCCAGTCCCGCCTAACCTTTCTCCTGACTTGCTATTGGCTGTTCAGCTCTTTATTAGACCATCAGTTGTTTTAGACAGGCAAAGTAACACAACTTCACAGAGTTAAACAAATGCAACATAAAAGAATGTAACACATCTTTGCATCATTAAAACAAATGTTCCACAGCACAAACAAATGTCACATATCTTAAAATAATATTCTACAACAACATTCCTCAATAGAAAATACACAAATGATCCATAAACATATGAAAAACATTCACTATTTCATTGCTAATTAATCAGTATGGAATGAAAATCCAAATCACAGTGAAATAGCACTCCACACCAACTAGGATGACTACAATTAAAGAGGTCATACCAAACGTTGGTGAGGATGTGGAAAAACTGGAACCTTCATACGCTGCTGGTAAGATTGTAAAATGGTGCAGCCACTCTGATAAAATAATTTTTTCAGTTTCTTAAAAGGTTGGATACAGAGCAGCCATATGGCCCAGTAATTCGGGTCCTAAATATGTGTACTAAGAGAAATTAAAATATTTGTTGACACTAAAACTTATACATGAATATCCATAGCAGATTGATTTATAATAGACATAGTCAAATATCTATATACTAATCAAGAAACAAACCAAACATGTAATACTCACATGATGGAATAATATTTAGCCACTGAAGGTATGGACACACACAACCAGGATAAACCCATTAAACTAAGCACTATGGGATCTTTAAGGTTCACAAGACCAGCCAAGCCATTTACCAAGTAAAGTACAGCCAGCCTCATTTTACCAGTGGGGCTAAGGCTCAAAGGCTGGTGTGCCAGGATTATCTGTGTGTTATGACATGGAGGACATCAGGGTTCATCTGAGCCCAGCATGAGCTAGGATTTACATCTCAGTTCTCCCTGGATTACTCCTAGGACTGCTCGAGTGGTCAAGAACCTAAGACTAGATAGGCCGAGGGCCAAAAGGAAAACCACATACTATTGTTCTGCTGAAAGAATATAATAATAAAATGGTTCCTAATGACATTCTGCTAGACCCATAGGTCAGTGCCTTGCTCAGCCATCACCAGAGAAGCGTCCTTCTGCAATAGATAGTAAGAAATGCAGAGACCCACAGCTGTACAGTGTGTGGAAAGTGAGAGACTTTGGAACACTCAGTCCTAAATGGGATGTCTCCATAAAATCCCTCCCCTCAGGGCTCAGGGAAGCCTGCAGAAGAGACAGAAAGGTTGTAAGAGCCAGTGGGGATGCAAGATACGAAGGAAACAATGCCTTCTAGACACAACAAGACTCACACATATGTAAACTCCCAGAGACTGTGGCAGCATGCACAAGGCCTGCACAGATCCAAACCAGAAGGGATCCGAGCACTGGGAGGGAGAAGTGGACATAACCTCCCATCCCTAAGCCAGAAGCTGTCTCCAATTGTCATCCACTTGCAATGGACCAATGAGTTTTCTCCAACAGAATCTCACTGGGAACACAAACCACATTTAAGGTCAGGCTCCAGGCCCAGCAGTAGAAGGCCAATTCAAAACAAAGTCAATGGTATTTTTGGAGGTTTTTTTTTCCTTACTGCTATTTTGATTAAATATTATGGTTTCTGATATTTTAAAAAATACTCCTATGTAAGTTCTCCGGGAAATGAGAGGAAGCTTTTAAGCCAGAATCTATGAGATCAGAAAGAAGAAAATATTTCAATTTGTTTTACTAGGAAAGACCCTGAGAGCTGGGAGACCAGAGAGTCTATGCAGCCATGCACTCTCGAAAACCCTGGTACATTTCTCAATCTGATTGCTTATAACAAGCAAAGGAGGTGGTCTGAAGAGATGAGAGCAATTTTTCCCCATTGAGTTTCAGGAAATTCTAGGTTATTGCTATGGACTAAACTTTGTCTTCCTCGAACTCATTTCAAGCCCTCAGCCACAATGTGACTACTGAGTTTGGAAATAGGACCTATAATTATGTTGACGATAAAGGTAAAATCCAGTCTGAGATTGAAGCCTTAGTAACACAAGATTTGTGTCCTTAATTACAAAAGGAATGTGATGTGTTGTCCCTCTTCATATCTGCTCAGAGGAAAATCCATGTGAGCACACAATAAGAAGGTGGCCATATGTAAGCCAGGAAGAGGGCCCTAACCAGAAATGAATCATAAGAACACCTTGATCTTGGATTTCTAGCTTCCATAATTTGAGAAATCAATTTTAGTTCATACCCAATCTGTAATATTTTGTTATGGCAGCCCTGGCAGGCTAATATAAGTGTAGTAGAAATACCAGTCTGTAAACTTTTATTCCACTTAATTTTTAAGTTTAAAAGCTCTAATAAAAGTCATGGGTCTATTTATATGTGTCATATGAAAGAAGTGTTAAAGACCAGTGATGTGTGAAATTCTATTGCCAGATAAGTTCATTTTCCAAAATACTACTGAATAAAGAAGTCTCTTTTCCTATCAGCTTAAATGAAGAGCAAAGTCTATTTCAGGGTAAGCTGTTTTAAATGAACAAATAACCAAGCCTATATTCAAGGAGTATAAAACCAGACCCTGTCTAGCAATAGGAGGCATATGAATTTGTATACCTGTTCCTCAATTTTTCTTGTACTGACACATATCTGACATAATTTAGCATTTCTAGCATTTTCTGTATACAGTTTAGTGGTGTTAAAAACATAAAAATTGTTGTGCAGCATTACCAACCACCTGTCATGGTAACTTTTCATCTGGTAAGGCAAGAATTCTATACCTATTAAACAATATCTTTCCATCCCTCCCCCACCCCATCTGCCTAGTCCCTGACATCTACTTTCTGTTGCTGTGGCTTTGACTAGTTTAAACACTTTAGGAATAATACACTACTACCTTTTTGTTTTGTTTTTTCTTTTCAAGACAGGGTTTCTCTGTGTAGCTTTGCGCCTTTCCTGGAGCTCACTTGGTAGCCCAGGCTGGCCTCGAACTCACAGAGATCCGCCTGGCTCTGCCTCCCAAGTGCTGGGATTAAAGGCGTGCGCCACCAACGCCTGCCACTACTACCTTATTTTGTAACTAGGTTACTTCACTTAATATAATGTCTTCAAAGTTCATCCATACTGTAGTCTACTGTAGGTTTCTCATTTTTAATTGTTGAATTATATATTATACTATGACATATCACATTTTTAAAAGTCTGCTCATTCATCTATGAAAACTTGGACTGTTCCACAATTTTAGCTATTGGAAATAATGCAGCAATGAATATGAGAGTGAAGATGTCACTAAAGATTCTGATTGCAGTTTTTTTTAGGTACATACCCAGAAAGGGAATTACTGGATTGTATGGTAACTCTATGCTTACTATTTTACATTCCTACCAACAGTTTGTCAGGGTTCCTCTTTGTCCCACATTCTCATAAGGGGCATACTTGTTATCTTTTGTCGTTTTGCTAATTGATGTTCTTACTGGGGTGAGGGAATATTGTATTGTGTCTTTAATTTGCATTTCCTGATGATTAGTGACATTGAGCTTTTTGTTGTTGTTTTCATATCCTTTCAGCAGCTTGTATGTCTTCTGAGAAATGTCTACTTAGGTCTACTGCCCATTCTGAAATTAGGTTTTTGGTTTTTTTTCTCTTTTAATTTATTCTTCTCTCATACGATACATCCCGACCACAGTTTCCCCTCCCTCCACTCCTCCCAGCCTCCACCCTCCAGATCCACTCCCCTTCCATTTCCTTTCAGAAATAAGCAGATCTCCCAGGAATATCCACTGAACATGGCATAACAAGATTAGATAAGACTAGGCACAAATACACATATCAAGGCTGCACAAGGCAACCCAGTAGGAAGTAAAGGGTCCCAAGAGCAAGCAAAAGAGTCATACACACTCCCACTGTTAGGAGTCCCACACGAATACTAAGCTATACAACCATAAGGTATACTCAGAGGACCTAGCACAGACCCTTTGCAGGCTCCGTGAGTGCCACTTGAGTCTCTGCGAGCCCCTATGAGCCCTGCTTAGTTGATTCTGTGGGGCATGGTCTCCTGGAGCCCTGTCAATGCAGTAGTTACTGTGTCTGTCTCATATTGTTTTACTCTTGCAGGTTTTGTGTTGTAAGTTCCCTACGCATTCTGGATATTAGTCTCTTACCAGAAGTACAGCTTGAAAATACTTTACCTTTCTGCATCTGTCTTTTCACTTTTTCTTTCCTTTGTTCTGTAGAAGCTTTTCAGTTTGATGTGACCCTGAATCATTTTTTGCTTTTGTTTCCTGTGTTTTTGGAGTCCCCCCTCCACAAATTTTCACTTATTTCACGTCTACTTATTTCATAATTTCAGGCCATAACTAAGTCTTTAGTTCATTTTGAATTGATTTTTGTGTAATATATAGGTCTACTTTCCTTCTGCATATGGATATCCAGTTGTCCCAGCACCACATGTTGTATATTCTCGTCATTGTTCTCAAAAATCCATTCACGGTATATATGTGGGTTTGTTTTGAAAGTCCCTATTCTGTGCCATTGCAGACAATTCCATGCTTACTTTGAATTTATTCTGTGTCCCAAGACTCAAGGATGAGAAGATAAGAATGTTCCTTGTGGGGCTGGAGAGATGGCTCAGAGGTTAAGAACACTGACTGCTCTTCCAGAGTTCCTGAGTTCAATTCCCAGCACCCACATGGTGGCTCACAACCATCTGTAATGAGTTCTGGTGCCCTCTTCTGTCACGCAGGCATACATGCAAATGGAGCACTCATATGCATAAATAAATAACTTGAAAAAAGAATATTCCTTGGGTATGAGAGTATAGATTGGTGATGACAGCATATACTTAGCTTTGTGAGGTCCTGGGTTTAATATTCACACACACACACACACACACACACACACACACACACACACACACAC
>CABHPR010093705.1:11776-47740 GCA_902168415.1 Peromyscus melanophrys
CACACACACACACACACACACACACACACACACACACACACACACACACACACTTTACTAGTACCCTGAACTTTTAATTTCTTGTAACTCACATTCAAACTGCTTTCTCATTTATTGCTTTTAAATGCTTGTGGATCAATGCTCATTGAAACTGAATACTGATTAGCAAATCACAATTCACATGAATGATTCAAAATAAACTATAAATATTAAAGGCAATATGTATAGACAGACTAAAGATTTTAAAATTATAGACTAGATTTATACACAGATTATATAAAGAATGACAACAAATCAGCATGGCAAGCAGCCATTGGGATAGAAAAGTGATCCAAGGATGTAACTGGTACTTTACAAGGGAAGAAAACCAGCTGGACAAGAATCAGTGAAAAATACTCAACTTCACTAGTAATCAGGTAAATGTATATCAGAATGATTGCTTATTTTACTATCATCTCTCTATATATATTAATATATATATATACATAATCAATGCCTGATTACATCAATTGTTGAGACAATGTTGAGAAGTAGAAAATCACACACTTGTAGTGAAAGAGCAAATTGGTTCAATCACTTTGGAGAGCCATTTGGAAACACCTGATAAGCACTCCCTAAGACTCACAATTACATTTGTAGGGTAAGCACTCCCTGTGGCTTAGTAATTACACTTCTAAGGATGTGCCCTAGAGAAAAATCTCTAGTATATATAATCTCCATGGAGACTCCTCTTAAGGATGTTCACTGGAGCATATTTTAATAGTAAAAACATATGGGGGAAAGAATGCACTACAAATAAGAATCTGTGGAACAAACTCTCCCTCTTCCAACAGCTATCAATTACCAATAATTTGTTTAGTATCCAGCCATACCAGAGCTCAAATGAGTAGACTAGATCTAAACGTATCATAATGAATGAGTCCCCAAAACATTATATGGAGTGTAAAGAGAAAATTGATAGCACGCACAAGGTCATCATGGCTTTGCTGAGTTCACAGTAGTACACCAAAATGTCCAGCTTTTAGACATACTAGATCTCGGGATTGAACTCAGGTCCTCACACCTGTGTTGCAAACACTTTATAGACCAAGCTATTTATCCATCCCTCATAGCTTTTGTCACATCAATTTTGTACTTTATGTGCTACACAATTAAAATAACCTTTAATTTAAATATCATATTCCTTTAATAGTGATATTATGCTGAACGAAGTAAAATACATTTCAACTTTACAAGTATACTGGTCTCATTTGATCTTCCATTATTTTCTTTTTTTTTTTTTTTTTTTTGAGACAGGGTTTCTCTGTGTAGCTTTGTGCCTTTTCCTGGAACTCACTTGGTAGCCCAGGCTGGCCTCGAACTCACAGAGATCTGCCTGCCTCTGCCTCCCGAGTGCTGGGATTAAAGGCGTGCGCCACCACCGCCCGGCTTGATCTTCCATTATTTTCACTTACTGTATTTTCTGTCCCTGATTTGTCCCATGTTTCATTCACTTTACCCTCTCACTCGCTTGCCTTCATTGAATATGCTAGGATAAATTTCCTTTTCATGCCTTTACTTCAGGGTTCTAGATGTTAGTCAATATATAGATTAGATTTGCATCACTTTTACCTAACATCCTTTTTTATTAGTTCTTTGAGAATTTAATGCAATGTATCTTTATATTATTCACCCCTTTCTCCCAACTCCTCTGATCATGTTCCTTTTTAGTAGATTTTAATTTAAAAAAAATTTTTTAATTATGTGTGTTTGTGTGTGGGCTTGTGCATGGGAGAGCAGGTGCCCACGGAAGCCAGAAGAGGGCACAGATCCCCTGGAGCTGGAGTTACCAGAGCTTGTGAGCTATGCAGTGTGGTTACTGGGACCCCAAACTGGGTTTTCTGAGAGAACAGAGTGTGCTCTTACTCTTCAAACAATCTCTCCGGCACCCCAAATATCTTCCTTTTTCCTGATTGTGCGGTGTTTTACAGGTCAATGAATTAAAGCTAAATATTTATGTAATCTTCACATGGTAAGCACTTTGCCTAATGCTGAGGATGGCGCTGTGAAAAAGCCATGGGTGCTCGTTAATTATTGAGGAACATGAATAATTCAACAGATAGTGAGATCAATGTTAAGGCAAATGTAGCACAAGATACATTAGTCATTTCCAAGAAAGAAAACTAGATCCATTTTACAGATGGGAAAACTGAAAGTTAAGCTCAAGGTCACAGTAGCAAGGTGACAAAGTGATTCTGCTCCAGTTTTCTTACCCCAGCTGTTCCATACACTTAAAAGAGCAGGCATATTGACACCCATTCACAAGGACCCTTAATATTTAAAATTGACCTATTTATAACCTTACTTTTTTTCTAAACTACTCAAGTATAAATGTGCTGGAGTCTTATGACTGAACTTTGTTAGTCTGAGAGGTTTTATTTACTGTTCTTGGTGCATTCAAAAGCTTTCCATACTGAGAATCTCATGATACCACAGTATCTACTGTATATGGCAGCAAATTTACAGAAGTATCATGACTATGGCAGGTATTATAGGAAATATAGTTGACTTTCACTTCTGGGAGTCGACATGGGGTTCTTTACTGAACAATGGAGTTTTCTGTATTGAGAGATACTTTCCAACAAAATATGCAGTGTAGGGAGGCACATGATAGACAAATAGCAGTTGTGGTAGCTTGAATGTAATTGACCCCCCATAGGCTCATAAGGAGTGGCACTATTAGGAGGTACGGCTTTGTTGGAGTGGGTATTGCCTTGTTGGAGAAAGCATGTCACTGTTGAGGTGGGCTTTAAGGTCTCCTATGCTCAAGCTTCCCTCAGTGTGACACTCAGACCACTTTTTGTTGCTTGCATGATGTAGGACTCTCAGCTCTTTCTCCGACACCATATCTGTCTGTACACCATCATGTTGTACCATGATGATAATGGACTAAACCTCTGAAAATGTAAGCCACCCCAATTAAATGTTTTTCCTTTAGAAGAGTTGCTGTAGTCGTTTCTCTTCACAGCAATAGAAACCCTAACTAAGACTTGCCACTGACTAGCCACTGAAGGCAATTTAACTTTGTTGATCAATTAGAGAGACCTGACAATTACCAAATCACCTCAAAATTTATTGGTCTAGAATAGGTTTTCATTTCTAACTGCTATGACCTTAAAGTCACGTTCAGGTACCCTTTATGATCCATTTCTGCAACTGTGTGATTCCCTTCACATGGATCTGGACAGCTTGGGTTATTTTGTAAGTTCTTTCTCCTAATTTCTTTCTTGATTTCTCTTTTATGAGGGGAAGGGGGTGGATGAACAAGAACAAAGTAAGGACCAAAAATGACATAATGAAAGACATTCCTTTGAATGCCAATTTTAAAATATGAATAAAAAAGCACATGAATGATGAGTTCATTAACTGCAGTTATAACTTCCTTCCTGTGTGTCATTTCTCTACAAGTTTAATGGATGGAGTACCTGTGGGTGTTGCATTACTGAAATTTGTCCTTAAACTTTTATTGATTTAAAGGATACAGTCATGCTGGATTCTATCTCTTCTGGTGAGGGGACTGCTGCCAATGTACCTAAGCATTGTTCTGTGGTAGGAATTTGGGGGAAGCCACCAAGGGTGGTTGACCCACGACATAGTTACAGCTGTGGCTTCAGGTAAAAGAGAACTAAAGTTCGATTGCTTCCTTTCTGGAACTGATAATTCATATTGGTGTCATTTTCAGTTCTGTTTATTGGCTTTAGTTTGGCTATGAGTACCTTTAGAGACAAGAGTTTCAGAGAGCTATGGACTCCTTAAGGAACATGCACAGCAGACTCGACATTTGAACTGTGAAGTACATTGTCTATGCAAACATTTGTTTGAAACCTAAAAACCAAGGCTGAGACTGGTCGTGGAAGAAAGTGGCCAGTTCTTGGCATACATACATGGGACCATGGGATTCGAACCAAATCTTCAGGGCGGGGGTAAGCTTGAGGCCCAGGAACTAGAAATTTTGTTCTTGAGTTTCATGTAACTACCTCAGATCCAAACCTGCTATTTGTTTATGGCATACACTGGGCCTGGACCCCCTTCACCCCCAGAGCAGTTGTTATCCATCAGTTGCCCCCAGCCCTTCATGAGCCTCCGCCTTAGCTTGCTTTCTGCTCACAAAAGGAGCTGACCTTTACATAGAAGTTGGCTGTGCTCTCAGTGCAGCTGTGCGGGCCTCCTGAAAGGAGCACAGACAGTTTCCCAAAGGGAATGTCTTCCTTCGCTGTCCAAATTCCAACAAATACTAGCAATCCCATGCAATGCTCACGAGATGCCGATTGACTAGGCCAGCAGGCAGGAACCCATGGCAGTGGTTTGGGGAAAAGCTTAGGGACATTTCTCTTGTCCGATTTTGGTTCTTCTTGATCTCTTTAGACTGAGTCTCAGCATATTATGAAAACAATAACAATATTTTCTCATATATACCAAAAGTCAAAGCACATTCCCTAGGGTCCAACTTGTAAAAAGTTTCCAGAACTGGTGATGCTTACTAATTTGCTTTCTGTTGCTGTGATAAACACCATGACCAAAAGCAACTTGGGAAGGAAAGGGTTTATTTGGCTTGTCTATCCCATTCACAGTCCATCACTGAGGGTAGTCAGGGCAGGAACTCAAGCAGGAGCAGAGGCAGGAACCATGGAGGAATGCCCATTACTGGCTTGTTCCCTCTGGCTTGTTCCTTGTTCAGTTTGCTTTCTTACATACTTCAGGACCACCTGATTAGGGCTGGCGGCAGCCACAGTGGGCTGGGCCCTTCCCCATCAGTCATTAATCAAGAAAATGTTCCACAGATATGCCCACAGGCCCACCTAGTGAAGGCACCTTTTCAGCTGAGGCTCCATTCTCCCAGGTAGCCCTAATCTGTGTCAGGTTGACAAAAGCTGACCAACACATGGTGTACCATTTCATGTACATTTCATGCTCCTGCACAACTGTAACCACAGATCAAGAGAATTTTACGTGGGTCTTGTGGTTTTAAGAAATTCAAGTTCATCAACTGTCTCACTTATCCTGAGGGCCTGGTCCAGTTCCATGGGGGCTCCTCAGCTATTGATTCACAGTTCGTGTGTTTCCGCTAGTTTGGCTATTTGTCCCTGTGCTTTTTCCAATCATGGTCTCGATATCTCTTGCTCATATAACCCCTCCTCTCTCTCATCAATTGGACTCCTGGAGCTCCGCCTGGGGTTTGGCCGTGGATCTCTGCATCTGCTTCCACCAGTCACTGGATGAGAGTTCTATCATGACAGTTATGGTGTTCGGCCATCTGATCACCAGAGTAGGTCAGCTCAGGCCCTCTCTCGACCATTGCCAGTAGTCTATACTAGAGGTATCTTTGTGGATTTCTGGGGACCTCTCTAGCACTCTGCTTTTTCCTATTCCCATGGGGTCTTCATTTATCATGGTATCTCTTTCCTTGTTCTCCCACACTGTTCCTGCTCCAGCTGGGACCTCCTGTTCCCGTAAGCTTGCTTTCCCCCAACCCTTGCCCTCCATTACCCCCCTCCCCCACTAGTTTGCTCATGTAGATCTCGTCCATTTCTCTGTCGCTGGGCGATCCCTGTGTCTTTCTTAGGGTCCTTGAACTGTTTAGGAGGCCCACAGGCAGTGGGACTGGGTGTAGCATGAATCTTAGAGAGTCTTATTAATAAAATCAAACCTGAGGCCAGTTATTGGGGCGAACACTGGAAGGTCAGAGAGACAGAATAAGCCACAGCTATCTCACCTCGCTGAATCCTCAGCTGGTCTTGTTTCCTCAGACTGGATGCCCCGAGCCCTCATCCAGAATGGGTCTCAGCTGAACTGCTGCTAGAAGCCTGAAAGCTTAACCAGGCCAAATGCTTCTCCAGGCCAAATGCCTCTCCAGGGCAAATGCCTCTAGTTTCTGGTCCTCACACCTTATATACCTTTCTGCTTTCTACCACCACTCCCTGGGATTGAAGGCGTGCTTTCTGGGATTAAAGGCGTGGGTCACCACGCCTGGCTGTTTCCCATGTGGCCTTGAACTCACAGAGATCCAGAGGGATTTCTGTCTCTGGAATGCTAGGATTAAAGGCGTATGCTACCACTGCCTAACCTCTGTTTCATATTGTGGCTGTCCTGTTCTCTGACCCCAGATAAGTTTATTAGCATACACAATATTTTGGGGAACACAATACCCCCACAACTGGGACCTGTCCTTGGTGCATGAGCTGGCTGTTTGGAACCTAGGGCCTATGCTGAGACACTTTGCTCAGCCTTGGGTGCAGGGAGAAGGGGACTGGACCTGCCTCAACTGAATGTACCAGGCCTAGCTGAATCCCCAGGGGAGACCTTGCCTTGGAGGAGGTGGGAAGGGGGGGGAGAATTGGGGGGAAAGGCTGGGGGAGTGGGAGGAGGGAAGACGGGAATCCGTGGCTGATATGTAAAATTAAATTAATTATAAAATAAAAATATTTATTAAAAAATAAAAAAAGAAATTGAAGATGGATTTTCTTCTTTAACAGAGCACAAAGCTGGTTGGTCTTTCACTTACTTCTTTGACACGCATGCCCACTTGACCTTAGTTCTCTGTGACAAGAGATAACTGTGTCAGCTTATCTGTGGTTCAAA
Organism: Peromyscus melanophrys; assembly: GCA_902168415.1. Classification (NCBI taxonomy): domain Eukaryota; kingdom Metazoa; phylum Chordata; class Mammalia; order Rodentia; family Cricetidae; genus Peromyscus; species Peromyscus melanophrys. The sequence continues at coordinate 18,395 of CABHPR010093705.1, forward strand.
TCAGCTCTTATGGGCCACATGGAATCCTCTCTTCTACATACCAGTGTCATAGTTAACATTCTGACCCAATGTCCTTTATTACTACAGCTTTAGTAGGTATTCTGAGGTTGATCATAGCTCTAAAGCTAAATTTGGTAAGAGCATAGAGAGACTGTGGAGTCTCCTTAAACTTTATATGTACACATACACAATTATAATTTGAGAATCAAATAATATACAATCTAGTTTTTAGCACGTTTGCCATGCTGTGTGATCATCACCGCTAAAGCCAGAGCATTTCTGCCCTTTACCTGTTAGTAGTCACTCCCAGGCCTTCTCTCACACCCTGAAAACCATTAACCTACTTTCTGTCCCTATAGTCATTTAATATAAATAATATATGTGGCTTCTTTCATATGGTATGAAATATTAAAAGTTCACCTGTGTTGTAGCATATATTAATACTTCATTCTCCTTTGTGGCTGAATCATATGCCATTGGGTACATGTATCACTCACTGTTGCTTATCAGTTTTTTTGATTGGTAGACATTTGGGTTGTTAATACTATTTAGCTATGTAATAATGCCTCTATTAACTTCATGTACAAGCTTATTTATATGTTTGTTTGTTTGTTCTCTTGAGACAGGGTCTCACTATGTAGCTCTGGCTATCCTAGAACTCACTATGTGGGCCAGGCTGGCCTCAAACTCACAGAGATCCTTTGCCTGCCTCTGCCTCCCAAGTGCTGGGATTAAAGGCATGAGCCACCACTGCCTGGCCATGTGAAAGCTTTTGTATTAACACATGCTTCCAGTTTTCTTGGTTTCTTGGGTCACAAAGGAAATCTCATTTAATTTTAAGAGAACTGCCAAACTATTTCACACAGTGGCTGCACTATTTTTATCCTTACCAGGAATGGATAGGTTCTCAATTTCTCTTTGTCCACACCCAAACTTGTCACTCTTTGACTTTTATTTTATGGTACAACCATCCTATTGGATGTAAAGCAGCATGGCCTTGTCATTTTGATTTGCATTTCTCTAATGATAGATGGCATCAGCTCTATTTTCACAAGGTTTGTACATCCTTTAGAAAAACCTCTATTTCATCTCCATGGCATATCTGCAGCCTTGTCTCCTGGTCCTCGTGTGGGCTGTGTGGATTTTGACTGGTTCAGTATTCTCTTGTCGACTCTCAGCTTTGCTTGTGTGTGGAGTTTTCTTGACTCTGTTCTGCGGGCTGTGGGTAGTTTAGGCAAATTCCACCCGGCTGTGTTGCTGCGTCCCCACAGGGTCAAAAGTGGCCGGTGGCTATGAAGTGCTTGAAGCTCTGTTTCCAGTTTGAGCAGCTTTGCTTTTCCATATTGAGATACTGAAAATGCTCCCGCCAGTTGATGATTTGGGAGAGAAGGAAAGTTAGTTTTCTTTAAGGATGTAGTTCCTGGTAAACATACCACACTCCAGTGGGGGACCCTACACCCTAAGGGTACGGGTAGTACAAGCTGGACTTGGTAGGTTATTTAATAAAGGAAAGACACAAAGTTAGGAAGGGGGTCGAGAAGTGGCGAGGTGGATCTGGGAGGATTTAGGAGGGATTAGTGAGGGGTGAACATGATCAAAATACATTGTAAGAAATTCTTAAAGAGTTAATAAAATAGTATAAAAGAAAAGCGTCTATTCAAATACTCGGGCCATATTTGATTGAGTTTTCTTATTTTCATTTTTAGTTTTAAACATTTTTTACATTTTGAATACCATGCCTTGCCAGATATAAAATATGTACGTATATTACATGAATTTAGCTCTTATTGTCTTTTTGTTTGTTTATTTGTGACAGGGTCTCACTATGTAGCCTTGGCTGGCCTAGAGCTCTTTACATAGACCAGATTGGCCTTGAACTCACAGATAGTCACTGGCCTTGGCCTCCTAAGCGCTGGGATTGAAAGCATGTACTGCTACTTCTGGTCTACTTTCAGTTTCTTAATGGTGTCCTTTGAAGCACACACATCAAAATTAAATGGATTAAATCTAACTGACGTATTTTTTCCTCACGTCAGTTTGCTTTTGCAAGAAATGATTTGCTAATACAAGGCCACAAATATTTACCAATCCATCACCTAATATAATATCATACAGACCTAGAGATAATTTTTCTTCCAGCAGACTATAGTTTTAGATTTTACCTATAAGTCTGACACATTCTAACTTAATTTTATATAGCTTGTGAAATTGGAATCCAAATTCATTCTTTTGCTTGGATAACTCTAATTCCATTTCATTTATTTATTATTTGTTTGATTTTTTGAGACAGGATTTCTTTGTGTTGCTCTGGCTGTTGTAGAACTTGCTCTGTAGACCAGGCTGGCCTCGAACTCACAGATATTCACCTGCCTCTGCCTCCTGAGCGCTAGGATTAAAAGCATGTGCCACCACTGCCTGGCCCACTGTTTTATCTTTGTCTTTAGTTTTAGTTTTTTGAGACAAGGTCTTACTATGTAGCTCTGGCTTGCCTGGAACTTGCTATGTAGACCAGACTGACCTCGAACTCACAGAGATCCACCTACCTCTGCCTCCCAGTGCTGAGATTAAATGCATGCACTACCATACTCTGCTCCATTGTTTTTAATTTTGACATATACACGTTCAGTCATTTTCCCAATAGGTGATCTATGATTACAATTAGAATCTTAATTTATACAAAATAGTTCACATTACTCTTATTTTCAATATCATACAAAATTTGCTTCTATATAGCTGTTTCTTCTTTTATTGTCATTATTATCATGACTTATATATTTATATAGTTTGAGTCTATTGCTCTAGAGTTATAATTATTGCTTTGTGCAGCTGTACTATAGTTGATATTTTTAAAAATAAATATAAACTGGGCGTTGGTGGCACACGCCTTTAATCCCAGCACTCGGGAGGCAGAGGCAGGTGGATCTCTGTGAGTTCGAGGCCAGCCTGGACTACAGAGTGAGTTCCAGGAAAAGGCGCAAAGCTACACAGAGAAACTCTGTCTTGAAAAAACCAAATAAATAAATAAATATATATAAATAAATAAATATAAACTGCATTTGTACAGTTTTTTTAATAGTCACCCACATAATTATCTTTCCTGGTGTTCCTTCTTTATTGTATGGATTTGAGTCACCATCTGGTGTCCTTTCATCCCATCCCAATTTTCCTACTGGCAACTTTTTTTCCACTTAAAATATTTAAATGAATTGACTTCACTTTTTGTGATCTCTTTGAGGTATAATGTGATGTTTTCATTAGTGTAATATTGAGTAATCATTTTGTTGTATATAGAATGCTTGTGTGATAATTGTTGCTTCTTCATGCTGACTGTGTTAGCCTACTGCCTTCTATTTTTTTACGAAAATCAACTGTTGGTTACACTGAGGATCACTTCTTTTTGATGAGTCACATTTCTCTTGCTTTTTGTTTTTGCCCCCGTGACAGTTTGATTATAATGAGTATAGGTGCTGATCTCTTGAGTTTATTCTGACTGGGTTTTAGGGAGCTCCTTGAGTATATAGTTTAAGTTTTTCACTATATTTGGGGAAATTTTCTGCCATTATTTCTTCAAATATTTTTTCCTTATCCCTTCTCGCGTCTCCTTCTGAAACTTCTACTGGGCAATATCTTGGCATGCTTAATAGTGTTCCATGTTTTTCTGAGACTTTATTTATTTCTCCCTAAATCTGGATGCCAGCTGATCTATTTTGAAACGTGTGGATTGTTACTTTTACCTCATTAATTTGTTATTAAGTTCCGTAGTGATTTTTAACTTTTGATTATTGCTCTTTTTAAATTCAGTTTCCTTGGTTCTTTTAATTAATTTATGCCTGTTGATAGTTTCTCTAGTGAGTTCTTATTTTTCTTATTTTCATAGTTTCTTTAGAAATTTTTTCCTTTATATATTTGAGAATTTTTTAAATAATTGATATAAACTCATTCTCCAGTAACCCTAGCCTCTTCCTCTGGGAGAATTTCTATTGATTTTGTTGTTGTTCATGCATATAGGTGATACTTTGCTTTGCTTTTCATGCTTCATATGTTTTTTGGCAAAAACTAGACATATTAAATATTTATGTGTGGATTTGTTGTTTCTGTTTCTTGTTTGTTTTTAGTAGTGTTTTTTTCCTCAGCTAATTCAGTAGTGTCTACATTTGTTGTTGTGTATGGCAACTAACATTTCTATTCCATTAACTTAGTGCCCAATTAATAAATGGACAGACATTTCACTCAAAGCTTGGGACAACAACAACACCACAAAACAAAACGAATATGTTCATAGGGTCTTTTCAGTGTCTGCTACAATTTCAACTCTGTTTTTTTGTGCAGCCTCAATGCCAACTACAGGGTAAGTGCCTAGAACTTGGGTCCTGAGAATGCACAGCGCTGAGTGTGTCTGCCTGCTCCTCTAGACAAGCAAGCCCTTCTGTACATCTTCTTTGTAAGCCTTTCCTTCCAAGATTCTTGATTAGTCTATTGTCTTTCTGAACCGCTGCCTATTGCCTCAAGCAGCAGTGACTAAAGCACAAAAGCTTTGGACAAATTTCTCTCAGGAATTTTAGCGCTGGGTTCAATCCAAGCAGCAAAATAAAGACAAGCTTTTTCAGTGGGTCTTCCAGACAGCCACCAGACAGATCAAATAAGGACAATTCTTTGTGTATGCAATCCATTCAGCTCCCTCTGGTACCAAAACTATGGGTTATTTTCAAGGATAGCATGAGCTGAAGGGTGTAAGATGGAACTGGAGGAAAATACCACAAAGCTTGCTGTTCTTACTCAGATTCAGCTGTTTTTCTTGAATAAATATTTCTCGTATTGCTGAACATCTTTGATTAGCCTCCAGCTTTCTGAAAATATTAATTCTAACAATATTTTGCCAGTTTCTGAAACAGAGGCACCAAATTCTAAAGTATAAATTCTGCTGACATGCCCCTTAGAAGGTTAAAATGAAATAATCTTCTTCTACTTAGGAAAGATTTGATTACTGGACAAGTCAAAGCAATCAAGTTCATATTTTGTTCTAAGATTGCGGGTGTCCGAGGTATCATACCCAATTTTAATATGGCTATGTAAGTAAATCAAATGGACAAGGTTATACAGTGATGTTGATCCTTCTGTCTCAGTCTTCAAGTGGCTGGGATTGCAGGCATGCACTCAGCTTTTGGGTCTTGTGCTCTGAATGTAAGAATTAACTTAACAAAGAATAGAAAAGTTGGTCAGGCATGGTGGTGCACATCTTTAATCAAATAACTTGGAAGGCAGAGGCAGGCAAGTCTCTGTGAGTTCAATGCCAGCCTGGTCTAAATAGTGAGTTCCAGGAAAGCCAGGGCTAAACAGTAAGACTCTGTCTCAAAAAATAAAAATGAAAAAAGAATAGAAAATTTTACTTAGTCATGAAATAGAAGCTAATGTTATTGTGCTGGATAGTTTTATGTCAACTTGACACAAGCTAAAGTCATCTGAGAGGAGAGAGCCTCAATTAAGAAAATGCCTCCATAACATCAGGCTGTAGGCAAGACTGTAGAATATTTTCTTAATTAGTAATCAATAGGGGACGGCCCAGACCATTGTAGGTGGTGCCATCCCTGGGCTGCTGGTCCTGGGGTCTGTAATAAAGCAGGCTCAGCAGGCCATGAGGAGCAAGTCAGTAAGCAGCACCCCTCCATGGCCTCTGCAACAGCTCCTGCCTCCAGGATCCTGCCCTGTTTGAGTTCTTGTCCAGACTTCCTTCAATAACAAACAGAAATATGGAAGTGTAAGCCAACCCTTTCTTCCCCAACTTGTTTTTTTGGTCATGGTATTTTACTGCAGCAATACAAACCCTAACTAAAACAGTTACTAATTTTCAGTACAATATGTGGAGAGTTGTACCAAGGGAACACCTATATGAAAATATTCTCATTTCACAGAGTGAGAGTTAAGAGATAATATTAAAAAAATAATTAGAGCAATTTCTAACCTCTGTGGGTATTCCAAGGAAAACAAATATATCTACAGATTCAAGGCTAACATCCACAGATGAAGGAATACATGTAGCATTTCTATTTCTGGGTCTGGGTTACCTCATTCATAATGATTGTTCCCATCTGCATGCATTTACCTTCAAATTTCATATTTCTTAACAGCTGAATAATATTTCAATGTGTAAATGCACCATATTTTCATTATCTATTTATTGGCTGGTCATTTTATCATTTTTCTAGGCTGTTCCTATGTCTTGGCTATCGTGAATAGAAAGCAGCCATGACCAAGGATAAGAAAGTTTTTCTATAATAGGATATAGAGCCCTTTGGATTTACACCCAAGAGTTCTATGGCTGGATCCTGAGGTGGATCTACTCCTTCACACTGGTTTCCTTAGTGGCTACACCAATTTACACTTCTGTTGTTTGTTTTTTACTCTTGTGGGGGGGCTGCCACCCAGCTCCCAAATAAATCACGCACAGAGGCTTATTCTTTTTTTTAAGATTTATTTATTTATTTATTATGTATACAGTGTTCTGTTTGCATGTATGCCTGCATGCCAGAAGAGGGCACCAGATCTCATTACAGATGGTTGTGAGCCACCATGTGGTTGCTGGGAACTGAACTCAGGACCTCTGGAAGAGCAGTCAGTGCTCTTAACCTCTGAGCCCTCTCTCCAGCCCTACAGAGGCTTATTCTTAATTATGAATGCCTGGCCTTAGCATGGCTTGTTTCTTGCCAGCTTTTCTTAAATCAACCTGTCTGTCTTTTGCCTCTGGGCTTTTACCTTTCTCTATTTTTGTATACCTTTCTTTCTTACTCCATTGCTGGTTGTGTAGCTGGGTGGCTGGCCCCTGAAGTCCTCCTCCTTCCTCTCTTGTTCCTTGCTCTTTCTTCTTCCCCAGATTTCTCCTTCTATTTATCCTCTCTGCCTGCCAGCCCCGCCTGTCCTTTCTCCTGCCTTGCTATTGGCTGCTCAGCTCTTTAGACCATCCGGTGTTTTAGACAGACGCAGTAACACAGCTTCACAGAGTTAAACAAATGCAACATAAACAAAAGTAATGCAGCTTAAAATAATATTCTACAACACACTTCCACCAGGAAGAAATACGTGTTCCCCTTTTCCCACATCCATATCAGCATTTATAACTTTTTTTAAAAATCTTAGCCATTCTGACTTGGATACAATGAAATCTGAAAGTAGTTTTAATTTGCATTTCCCTGGTGGCTAAGGATGTTGAACATTAAAACTAAAATGTTTCCCAGCCATTTAGTTCATCTTTAGAGAACACTCTGCTTGGTTCCCTGATCCATTTTTAAATTTGGTTGTTTGGGTTTTATTTGTCAGATATTTTTATTAATTCTTTGGGAATTTCATACATTGTATTTTGAACATTTTCATCCCACTCTTCCGTCTCCTCCCAGATCCACCCAACACTGTCCTCATTTTATTTTAACCCATGGAGTCCCATTAGTGCTGCCTATATACTCTTAGTTGTGTGGCCACCCACTAGAGCTTGTTAGACCTACCAGGGGCCACACTCTTAAAAACAAGCTAACAAACTCACTCACTCACTCACTCACTCACTCACTCACTCACTCTTCCTCTCTCAGCAGCTGTCAGTTACCAATAGCTCCTCAGCTAGGATGGGACTTCATATCCACTTTCCACCTCCATGCTGGGATTTGGTTTGCCTTGAGCTTGTTGCAGGTAGTGTGCATGCTGTTACACCTGCTGTGAGTTTATATGTGTAACTGCTCTAATGTGTCTGGAAAACACTGTTTCCTTTTCACTGCTTCTGACTCTTCTAGTCTTTCCATGTCCTCCTTCACAATGATCCCTGAGCCTTTAGAAGGAGAGGTGTGATACAGAGGTCTCATTTAGAGTTGAGCACTCCACGATCACTTATTCTCTGCACCTTTACCAGTTGTGGGTTTCTGTGTGAATTTCCATTTACAGAAAAAAGAAACTTTTCTGATAAGGTATCAGAGATTTACTGATCTATGAATATAATGAGTTATTATGAAATGGTGCAATATTACGTTCATTTAGCAGAATAATAGTAGTAAGTTCTGGCCTAGAACCTATGGCCTGTCTAGTCACAGATTCTTAGTCCCAGTAATGGTACCAGGTATGGGTTCCATTTTATGGAGTGAGCCTTAAATCCAACTAGAAAATGATTGATTACTTCCATGATATTCACGCCACAGTCACAGCAATGGACATATCTTTCAGGCAGGTCATTATTGTAGTTCACAGGGTTCACAGCTGGCTAAGATTGGTGGTTACTTTTTTCTTCTGGTAGCATGCACAGCACCTTCTAGCACTATGCTAGCTAGCCAATAGGGATGACGCCTCCAGGTCAATACCAGCTTGATTTCTCCATGTATTAGGATTCAAGAACGTGGTGTCTTCAGCAACAGGGTCTTACTGTCAAGTCTGGAAGAGTAACCAAGAACAATGGCAGTAGTCTGTAATATTTGATGGTTTATGAGACTTCTGCTGCCTGGCCTTCCCCAACATGCTCGATAATCTTCCCTCTCAAGTTGCTTCTTGTCTAATATATCATGAAAAGAACTACCACAGTGAAGACTCAGAACTCTTATCTCGCTTTCCCCATCCATTCTCTATACTGGAATCAGAATGGCTTATCAAAAGTTTAATTTTAAAGGTGTTTATTAGAACATGTTAATTCAAAATGAGAATGAGTTTTATTACAACATTTTCATACAGGTATAGAATATATTTTAATAATCATATTTGCCACTTGCTTTTCCCCTTCCTGTTCCTACTGGTACCCTTCTTTCTCCCAACTAGTGCAGCCCCCCCTTATGCAATGAGTTTCATTAGAGTTGCTTATTGGATAATGAATGGGGAAGGAATTATTTACAAGATCATGAAGAAAAACGAATGGGGAAGGAATTATTTACAAGATCATGAAGAAAAATGTTTTACCTCTCTCAGCAACCATTAACTATATATGGATCCTCATGGGTGAGAAAGGTCTGTAAGCTGTTTCTTCACACAGACAACAGATTCCTTTGTATTACAGAGCTTTTTTAAATTTCATGCAGTCCCACTTGTCAGTCATTGGCCTGATTTCCTGAACAACTTATTCAGAAAGTCCATATGAATATCCACATTTTTAAGTGTACACTCCTCTTTACAGTGTGGTGGTTTCAGAGTTTCAGAGCTAACACTGATGTCTTTGATCTATATGGAATTGATATTTGTACAGGGTGAGAGATAAATCAGTTTCACTCTTTTATGTGTGGATTTCCCATTTTCCTATTTATTTGTTAAAGAAACTCTTTCCTCAATGTGTATTTTTTACATATTTGTCAAAAATCAGGAGACTAACTATAGCTGTCTGGGTTTAATATCTAGCTATTCTGCTCTCTCCTGTTGTGGTTTTGTGCCTGGACCATGTTGTGCTGTTACTATGGTTCTGTTCTAAAATTTGAAATCAAGTATGGAGATATATCTAGCCTTACTTATTTGCTTAGGATCTCTTTGGTTATCCAAGGACTTCATGCTCCCAAATGAAGTTTGAGACTGTTTTTACTATTTCTGTGAAGAATGGCATTGGAATTTTGATGGAAAGTGCATTGACCTGAAGACTGTTTTTAGTAAAATAGCAATTTTCAAGATATTTGTTCTTCCAATACATGAGCATAGGTGGTCCAAAACTATGATTTTGATCAAGACTATCCCTTTCTTAAAATCTTGCAAGTATTACTTCATTTCCCCCATGGTCTTTGCAATAATGTTATTCATACCTAAGGCCTCATCTTTCCTGGTTTTCCTCTTTGTAGCCATTCTGAACTAGCGTTGCTTTCCTAACACATCATGCTAACTTATTTTCAGGTTTCCAAATCTGGTGTATCTCTGAATGGAGTATTCTCATTTTCTGTTCCCACCTCCTCACAGATCACTTACTCTAAGAAACTCTATGATCCTAACAGGCTTTCTCCCCACCCCCCCACCCCCCACCCCCCCCACCCTCCGTCTCCTAGGTGCTTCCATACAATCCTTAAATCTTATACATAGCCTTTGAATGGTCAGTAGAAGCTGACACCATGGGAGAACTGAATACAGCCTATGTGCAGCTGGACACTTGGGGTTTGTCCTTGGGGAGAGCGGGTCAGCTCCACTGTAATTGGAAATTATAATTGGTCTTAATAAAAACCTGCAGCCAGATATCAGGGTAAATGCTGAAAGATCAGAGAAGCAGAGTAGCCAGCCACTAGAGTTCTTACCTCTACAAAATCCTCAGCCTGAAAAAGACTGACTCCTATCTCCTCCTGCCTTACATTACTTTCTCTGCCCAGCCATATCACTTCCTGTCTTAACCTCTCTAGTGCCTGGCTCTGTTTCTCTTTAAGACTGCATCAATCTTGTGTAGCCAGGGTGGCCTTGAACTCACAGAGGTCCATCTGCCTCTGCCTCCTAAGTGCTGGGATTAAAGATGTGTGCCATCACAGCCTAGCCTCTATGGCTAACTAGCGGCTGGCTCTGCCCTCTGATCTTCAGGCAAGCTTTATTTGTTAGAGTACAAACAAAATGTCACCACACTCCATGTTGCTCTCTTTAAGAGCAAGTGACTTTACATCTAGTACCCCCTGGCAGTAGGATCAGGATCTATCCCTGGTGCATGAGCTGACTTTTTGGAGCCCACTACCTATGGTGGGACAGCTTACACAGTCTTGAGGCAGAGGGGAGAGGCTTGGACCTGCCTCTACTGAATGTTCCAGGCTCTGCTGACTCCCCATGGGAAGCCTTACCTTCTTGTAGGAGGGAATAGTGGGTGGGTGGGTGGGGGAAGGTTGGAGGGGTGGGAGGAGGGAAGAGGGGGATCTGTGATTGGTATGTGAAGTGAATAAAAAACTTCTTAATAGAAAAAAGAGCAAGTGACAATAGCCTTATCAGAACAGCAAAAAGTGTTCACATTTTAGCTAGGCATGGTAGCATATACCATTAATCTTAGCACTTGGGAGGCAGAGGCAGGCAAATCTCTGTGGGTTTGAGGCCAGCCTGGTCAACATAATGAGTTCCAGGACAGCCAGAGCTACCTAGTGAGACCTTGTCTCAAAAACAAACAAACAAACAAAAACCAATAAAACCAATCAACCAACAAAGAGGCCAGGTTTTGCTATCAAGGGATGCGAACTTGGCGCCAGTTTCCTGGGAGTTGCTACTAATGCTGGAATCTCAGTATCTAAGACCTTAGGGGGAAACTGAGATCAGGAGCAGTCCATGTCAGTGAGGCAAAAGAGATCTGTCTATATATAAAGCTCATTTCCAGTCAATACTGAGAGGGCTTCTGCTCTCATTCACCATCCTACTATTTTTTGTAATTGTCATGCCATATTAAAATTAGTTGTTAATTTTGTCTTTAGAACAAATATGGATGACTTTTGAGGCAGGGACTCTATTTTTTTCCCCATTTTTTATTAAGAAATTTTCTACTCACTCCACATACCACCCACAGATCCCACCTCCTCACTCCTCCCACCCCCCCAGCCCTCTTTCCCGAGCGACCCCACATCCCCACATCCTCCAAATCAAGGTCTCCCATGGGGAGTCAGCAGAGCCCGGCACACTGAGCCTAGGCAGGTCCAAGCCCCTCCCTGCCGCACCAAGGCTACGCAAGGTGTCACACCGCAGGCACCAGGCTCCCAAAAGCCGAGGCAGGGACTCTTATTTCATTGATCTTTGTATCTCAGTTACCTAAACAAGTTTTGAATACTTCAACTTCTTTGAATGAATAGAATACCCTTCAAAATTAGACTTGGAAAGAACTGTAAAACAAGGAATTTAACAGATCCTTCTCATTTATATGTGTTGTCCATGTCCGAGCCCTTACAAGAATGCCTTCTTTCTAAGAACTAAATGAAAAAAATAGCAAAGCTGGCACAGCTACTTGGGGTTATCAGGGTGGAGATTCACATTTCTTTGACTCCTTAATTTTTGTGCATGAATATTCCATCAATCTTTCAGCCACAATCATGGAGGATTGGAAAATATTTACGTTGGAACTTTCATTTAAATAATATGTGTAGGCTTATCAACTTTAAGCATAATTCCTCATAGCTTAAAGATAATATTTTAAAATGGGCTATTTAATGCAACAAAATCTTCCTTGGGAATCAATTTCATTTTTTAATATCTCCCAATGTTTTCGGAACATGCTGCTGACATTCTATATTAGTTAGTTAAATAGAAAGTCATAGCAACATAGCAACAGAGGAACAATTTATTTTAGTTCAGCATCATGATATTTTATTTTCTATAGCCCTTGATGGCCTAGAACTCCTATGTAGACCACGATGGCCTCAAACTCAGAGATTCGCCTACCTCTGCCTCCAGAGTGATGTACCACCACACCCAGCCCTAGCTAGGATCATGGTTTTCGGAGATCCTTGTGTTATTATTGCAAAAGCTCCAAGATGGCATTTTAAAAATTCCTTCTGGGTGAAACAACAAAATGTTCCTATGACATTATCTAGGAAAGGAATCCCTTCATCTGTTCATAGTTTTGATAGACATTGGGTTTTCTCTTGATCCTGTTAGAAATCTTAGACTACCCAAGAATCTGTCAGCCCATTGGTGAAAGAGAGAGTGTGGATTAACAGTAACACTTGGACTCTAATCAGTTTCAATAGGGGGGTATCATGGAATAATTGAACAGGCCAAGTAAGTGTATGAATACTAAGATCCACCATAAAGAAATACCTCAAAAAAAAAAAAAAGAAATACCTCATCTGCAAATTAGCCAGTGAACCCTGAACTACTTTATTGAGGCAGATTTTATTCTCTTTTGAAAAAAATTAATTGCATATATTTACAATTGCGTTTATTGAGGAGAAATACTAAGTTAAAAGTAACAAACCACACTGGATGGTGGTGATGCATGCCTTTAATCCCAACACTCAGGAGGCAGAGGCAGGCAGAAGCACAGAGGATCTCTGTGAGTTCGAGGCCAGCCTGGTCTACAGAGTGAGTTCCAGGACAGCCAGAGCTACAGAGAAACCCTGTCTGAATAAACAAAACCGCAACAATCAAACAAAAAAGTAACAAAACAAGAACTGGGGCTATATAGCTTAGTAACAATGTGCTTTCCTAGAATACCCAAAGCTCTAAGTTTTGATCCCAGTATGGCAAAGCTTCTCCAAGCAAAGAGCTTCATTGGAGGTCCAAAAACAATGAAAGTTTAATCAAATTTCAAGTTCAAAAGAAATGACATTTTTTTTATATTCAATAGAAGTTTATTTTGTTACCCTTTTGCTGCACTGGGAATCAAAACCAAGATTTTGGCAACAAAATCAATCTTGTCCTTTCTAAGCCATGAATCAATAAATACTTACAATTGATTTTGACAAGAGGACCAAGCGAATTCAATGGAGAAAGAATGGTATTTACAACAAATGGTGCTAGGTCAAGGATATGTTCGTGTGTAAAATCCTAGTAGTCAGTAATGGAAATGTACTATATATCTGACACTGTCTGCTGACTCTTCTTCTCGAACATTGTCTCCTGAACCTTAAGACTCATCTGATGTTCTAGAATAATGCAACTGGAATTAGTGCGTATTATTTGGTTCTTTTTGGAAATGTTATTGCTGCTTATCTTTATTTATTTACCTGTTTATTTTTAAAGTTTTGCACATTTATGTATTTATATTGTGTACAATCCCTCCCAAGCCCCCCATTTTCTTCTCCTCTCCCTCCTAGTTTCCCTTGTCCCTCTAGATAGTTTTAATTCTACTTTCATGTCATGTATACATTTGTGACTTTTATATATCCATATAAAATCTAGAAATCACAAGCAAGAGAAAATATATATATATATATATAATTTTTTATCAGTGTGGGTCCAGACTTTGTAAGTTAGATGTTAATTGCTGAAGATAATGTTGCAAATGCAAAGTATTATGTGTCCACTAGCCAGTTTTATATCTCACTTAGAAAGTTATTTCACCATATTTTCACTATTTTAAGTTCAATCCCAGGGGGCTGGAGAGATGGTTCATTGATTAAGTGCACTTGCTGCTCTTACAGAGGACTGGTTCCTGGCACCTATATCAAGTGGCTCAAAACTACCTGTAACTCCAGCTCAAGAGGCTCTAATGCCCTCTTCTGGCGTTCTTTGTCACTGCACACATGGTGCACATACAGATAAGTAGGTACACAATACACATAAATAAAAATAAATTCTCTCCTGAGGCACTTCACACAGGTGGTTCAGTGGTTAAGAGCATGTACTGTTCTCCCACATGTAGAGCTCCTAGAATTCATAATAGGCAGCTCACAGCCACCTGTAACTCCAGCTCCTTGTAGAATCTGATGCCTCTGGTCTCCACAATACCTGCACTCATCTGCACATAGCCCCCAACAGACATACACATGTACACATCATTGAACAAGTAATAATAAATAAAATAAACAAATTCAGTCACTCATATTTTCCTTGGAATATGTTATCATCTTGTTATTTTTCATAGTAACGATTTCAATAATCTTTGACTTGTTCATTATTTCTTAATAGCTAGAAGTGTTATTTATTATTCATTCATGTTGGTATGGCATTTTTCTCATTGTGTGTGCATATATACTGAGGCAACAACTCTACTTCCATTTACATCTCTAGCACCACAATAGTTTTTTTTTACAAGCATTTAAAACAATACCACATATGTGGACTAAGTTGACTTATCTAAAAAATGAATATATAAACTTCCATTGTAGTAGGTATATGACTTTAGAAAATTACTATAAGATGGTAAGTTGGTAAGTATCTCCTCCTTCTCAAATGGACATTGTTTTCTTCCTTTTGGACTTTCCCTTTCATCCATTTTATTACCATACTTTGTAATTGTGCTCTGAGCTTTCTTTTTGCAATTACATCATATGTTGCTAACACCTTACAGCAACCCTGGACTCACATCTTGCACCTTCCCCCTGAGTTCCTTTTTACCTAGATTTCAAGTACAGAGTGAGATGCTGTTGTCAAACTGTCTTGGTTTCTTTTTTCTACTTCATTTGTACTGTGTTTAATGTCAGTTGTTTGGCATCATTAATCCTGTAATCAAAACATTTGTTGGTTGAATTTATAGCTTCAACACCTTGGTGAGCAGCACATTCTTTCTGACATTTTGAAAATTGTTCTTATACTATAAATCTTGTATCAATCCTGAAACTCCTTGATCCTCCAAGACTGCTTTTAGAGCCATCAGCTGGGAGCTGGGAGTATAAGTATATGACGTCTTCTCAAGACAACTTCAAGGCTGGGGCCTTTCAGGAAGAAAGGGTCACTTTCAAGGGGTAGGTTAATTTTGTTTTTCAATAATGATGGGGTTATAATCATTGTTAAGTTATTTCAGGCATAATAATAATAGCCACCAGCAATGTGACATAATCCTCATGGGCAGCTCTTGATCCAGACCCACTGGTGCATGCCCTAAATAAATCCAAGTTAGAGAAAGAGTTTATATTATTCATCTTTATAAAATTTCAATTATGCATGATACAATTCAGATTAATTATCATGATACACATCATATATAAAGAACATACACTAACAAAATTTAGTTTAAAAAGATCAAGGATAGGGTCATGGAGCAGTTGCAGAATGCTTACCTATCATATGCAAGGCCTGGATTCAATCCTTAGAACTACAAAACATGTCCCATATAATAAAAATGATAGTTACCAAGTTGCTCCCTTTTTTCCCAACATAATATTTTTATTGATTATTTGGGAATTTCATACAGTGCATACTGATCACATTCACTTCCCATTCCTCCCAGGTCCACCCTCTCATCCCTGTTCCCCATCCAAACTGGAACATGGTCAAACTCCTAGTGGCCAGCCTCTTAAAGATCAATGAATTATTCTCATTTGTTAGCAATGATTTCTCCCCTTCTTCATGGAAGCAATGCTTCAAGATTACACCAAGTATTCAAATACCTGTCACTTTTACCTTGGCATCACATTTGACAAAAGAAAAGCCTACAATAATTCAAGCACCAAAAATCTACATTTTTGTTTGTTTGTTTTAAGACAAGGTTTCTCTGTGTAGCCCTGGCTGTCTTGGAACTGACTCTGTAGACCAGGCTGGCCTCAAATTCAGAGATCCACCTGCCTTTGCCTCCTGAGTGCTGGGGTTAAAGGTGTGCAACATCACTACCTGGATGCAACAGTCTACTCTTAAAAGTCATGTTTCAGGAGGATATTTCTCTCACCTTCCCGGCTCTTGAAATGTTTTATCAAAGAAATATTCCTATATGGCACAAGCACCACCTGCATCATTTGTAACAAGAGGTGAGTGACTGGTATCCCAGCTAAACTGTCCCAATCCCTAGGCTCTAAACCCCAAGGCACATCCCATGGCCCTCTCTCTCCCATCTCAGCCCCAGCAGCCAAATGGCAGGTAAGAGTCCTACAGGCAGCCTGCTCCACCACTGCTGCCACGCACTGGACTCTGTAACCTGCAAGACCCACTCTGCCACCCAAACCCACCAAACCCATCATCCTCCCCACCAGCCAATCATCCCTTACAATGTCAGCAGCCCCTAGAGGTACAAGCACCACCTGCACCAGTTGGAAGAACAGGCACAGGCACAACCCACATCAGTTGGAAGAACAGTGGAAGAACAGACTCCACAGGAACAAGTAAAGCCCACACCAGCCAGAACTGGATGATACTCTAGATCTAGGCACCCAAAGCCCCACAAACCTCAGCTGAGGCAACCCTACTCCACCTGACAACCAGGCAATCACCAGAACCCTTGGCCATTCAGGTCAAAAGACAATAAAAGAAACAGACAATAAAGGAACAAAAGACCCATCCAACAAAGACATCACAAGAATCAATACCTGTAACTATAACTATCCCAAACCCAGATGGGTAAATGACAGTGTAAGAATACATTGAGCAACATAAAGAGCAATATGGTACCACCAGAACCTAGTGGTTCTACAACAGCAAGGCCTAAACATCCCAATACAGATGAAGCAGAGGAAAATGACCTTAAAAATAACTTTATGAAGATGATAGAGGACCTTAAAGAGGAAATGAAAATTCCCTTAAAGAAATCAAGGAAAAGACAAAGAAAAAAATGGAAGAAATCAATAAATCCCTTAAAGAAAGCCAAGAAAAAACAATCAAACAGGTGAAGGAAACAGTTCAAGACTTGAAAATTGAAATAGAGGCAATAAAAAAAACACAAATCAAGTTTATTCTGGAAATGAAAAATTTGGGTAAGTAAACAGGGACATCAAGCATAGCCAACAGAATACAAGAGATGGAAGAGAGAATCTCAGGTGTTGAAGATACCATAGAGGAAATAGATTCATCGGTCAAAGAAGATGTTAAATCCAACAAATTCTTAACACTAAATATCCAGGAAATCTGGGACACTATGAAAAGACCAAACAAAAATAATAGAGATAGAAGAAGGAGAAGAATTCCAACTCAAAGGCACAGAAAATATGTTCAACAAAATCATAGGAGAAAACTTTCCCAATCTAAATAAGGAAATGCCTATGAAGACACAAAAAGGTTACAGAAAATAAAATAGACTGGACACAAAAAAGAAGTCCCCTCACCACATAATAATCAAACCACTAAACATACAGAATAAAGAAAGAACATTAAGAGCTACAAATGAGAAAGGACAACTAACATACAAGGCAGACCTATCAGAATTACACCCAACTTCTCAACAGAGACTCTGAAAGCCAGAAGGTCCTGTACAGACATTTTGTAGACACTAAGAGACCATGGATGCCAGCCCAGACTACTATACCCAGCAAAACTTTCAATCACCATAGACTGAGAAAATAAGATATTCCATGACAAAACCAGATTTAAACAATACCTATCTACAAATCAAGCCTATAGAAAGTACTAGAAGGAAAACTCCAACCCAAGGAAGTTAGCTGCACCCACAAAAAATACAAGCAATAGATAATCTCATGATAGCAAATCCCAAAGAAGAGAAACACACGCACATACACTACCATCACCAACAACAAACAAAACCATAACAGGAATTAACAATCACTGGTCTTTAATATCTCTTAATATCAATGAACTCAATTTGCCTATAAAAACACACAGGCTAACAGAATGAATATGAAAACAGGATCCATCCTTCTGCTGCATACAAGAAATACACCCTAACTTCAAAGACAGACATTACCTCAGAGTAAAGGGTTGGGAGTTTGAAGTTTGCAGGCAAATAGATGGAACTAGAAAAAAATCATCCTGTGTGAGCTAACCCAGACCCAGAAAGACAAACATGGTATGTACTCACTCATAAGTGGATGTTCTATGTCAAGCAAATGATAACCAGGCTACAATCCACAGTTCCAGAGTAGCTAGGTAACAAGAAGGACACTAAGATGAACACATGGATTGCTGTGGGAAGGGGAAATAGATGAGATCTCCATGAGCAAACTGTGGGCGGTGGGGTAAAGGGGAGGTGATGGGAGTGGGAACATTAAGGATCTGGATGGCTGAATTGGGGGAGGGACAGAGAGAAAGAGAGAGCAATGAAAGAGATATATTGATAGAGGGGGCCAGTATGGGGCTAGGGAGAAAACTAGTGCCATGGAAACTCCCAGGAATCCACAAGGATGACTTCAGCTAAGACTCCTAGCAATAGTGGAGAGGGTGCCTGAACTGGCCTTCTCCTGTAATCAGATTGGTGACTACCCTAACTGTCATCATAGAGCCTTCATCCAGTAACTGATGGAAGCAGATGCAGAGATCCACAGCCAAGCACGGGACCAAGCTCCAGGAGTCAAGTTGAATAGAGGGAGGAGGGAGCCAGGGGGGTCAAGATCATGATGGGAAAACCCACAGAGAGCTCGTGGGAGCACATGGACTCTAGACTGACAGCTAGGGCGCCTGTATGAGGCTGACCTAGGCCCCCTGCATGTGAGTGACAGTTGTGTAGCATGGTCTGTTTGTGGGCCCCTAACAGTGGGACCAAGATCTGTCCCTCGTGGATGAGGTGGCTTTTTGAACCTATTCTCTATGGTGGGATATCTTGCTCAGGCTTGATACTGCGGGGAGGAGCTTGGTAGTGGCTTAACTTGGTGTGCCATGCTTTGTTAACTCCCATGGGAGGCCTTACTCTTTCTGAGGAGCAGATGGGGGTGGGGGCAGAAAAGAGATGTGGGGAGGGAATGGGATGACAGGAGGGGAAACTGTGGTTGATATGTAAAATAAATAAAAAATTTATTAAAAAAGAAAATATTCCTATATGGCTCAAACATCACTTTATTGAAATGTTCCTGTGATGGTTGCTTTTGTCAGTTTGATACAGTCTACAGTCACTCGGGAAAAGAGTTTCAGCGAGAGATTGTCTGAATCAGGTTGCCCTGTGGGACATTCTCTTGATTATTTGAGATGGGAAGACCCACCCACTGTTAGGGGGTACCATTCCCTAATCGGGGATCCAGAATTGTGTAAGGGTGGAAAATAAGAACCAGGAACTAGCATGGATTCACTAATTCATTTCTTTCTTCTTTTGACTGTGGATGAAATATGACTAATTGCTTCAAGTTCCTGATGCCTTGAATGTTCCTCAATGATAGACTATCCCCTGGAATTGTAAGCCAGATAAACCCTTTCTCCTTTAAGCTGTTTTTGTCAGGGTATTTTATCACAGTAACAGGAAAATAAATTAAGACAGTTACTAAAATAATCCTTTTTCATATATTTGTATTCACGTTCAATTTAGGTAGAGATCACCACTAGGTTCTCCAAAGCTGCTTTTAATGATTTTTGTTTTGCTCACAAAATCTAAAGGCTCTTATTCCACTTCCTCATCATTTGCTATTGCTATGCTAATTTTGACACTGGTGATTTATCATTGTGACTATAATATAAATTTCTCTGATAACTAATAACAGTGCATGCCTTTTAATGTAGTTCATAGTCATTTTGATATCTTCTTTTGTCGAGTGACTATTCAAGTCTCTTGTCCATTTTTGTATGGATTTTTCTGTTTTTTTTCATAGTGATTTGTAAGAATTCTTTCTTTAACATGTGAGTCATTTATCAGTTATATACATTTCCAAGTATCTGCTCCTACTCAATGGCTTGCCTTCACAGTTTTAAAATTAATATTTAGAGTTTCACTGTGATATTTTTTTCAAGACAGGGTTTCTCTATGTAACCTTGGCTGTCCTGGAACTCACTCTGTAGACCAGGCTGGCCTCAGACTCACAGAGATCTGCCTGCCTCTGTCTCCTGAGTGCTGGGATTAAAGATGTACACCACCACCCAGTTCACTGTGACATTTTAATACATATAGATCATTAATTTTTTTCTTACATATAAATTTAAACCCATATTCTGCATATGAAGGAAAATATGTGATATTTATCTTTGGCTTATTTTGCTTAACTTGATGATCTTGAATGCCCTCAATTTTTCTGCAACTGTCATAATTTCTTTTTTCTTTACAACTAAATAAAAATCCATTAGGTGTATGAATCACATTTTCTTTACTCAGTCACCTATTGGTAAATGTGATGGTTAGTGCTAATTTTTAATTTGACAAAATCTAGAATAACCTGGGATATAATCCTCTGACCATATATGTGGGGAAATTATCCTGATTATGTTAATAGAGGCTGGAAGACTTGCCCACTGTGGGCAGCACCATTCCCTGGCTGGGATCCTGGACTATATAAATGGAGAAAACGAACCAAGCAGCATCCAAGAGTATTCCTTGCTCTCTGCTCCTTGACTGTGGATGCAATATGGCCAGCTTCCACAAGCACCTGCTACTGTGATATCCTCATCATGATGGACTATACATTTAATTGTAAGCCATAATAAGCCTTTTCTCCTTTAAGTTGTTTTTGTCAAAATATTTTATCACAGCAACAACAACAACAACAACAAAAACCTAAGACAATGGACCTGTAGGTCAGTTTTATATTGTGTGTCTTGTTCTGTGACAAAATAAGGAAAGAGGGATTTATGTTGGCTCATGATTTAAGAAGGGATAAGAATCATCATGGAGGGAGTCTGGTAGTGGTAACATGATGCAGTGTCGTGGTTTGAATAAGAATGGTTCTCATAGGCTCCCATATTTGAATGCTTAGTTATCAGGGAGTGGCACTACTTGAGAAAGATTAGGTGGTGTGGCATTGTTAGAAATAGATGTGTTCCTTGTTAGAGGAAGTGTGTCACTGGGGGTGGATTTTGAGGTTTCAGATGCCCAGGCCATGCTCAGTGGCTCCCTCTTCCTTCTGCATGAGGATATGGATGTAGAACTCTTGGCTATGTCTCCAGCACCATGTTTGCCTGCATGCTGCCATGCTCCCTGTCATGATGATAATAGTCTAAACCTCTGAAACTGTAAGCCAGCCTCAATTAAATGCTTTCTATTATAAGAGTTGCAATCATTGCCAGTCATGGTAGTGCATGTCTTTCATCCCAGAACTTGGGAAGCAGTGGCAGGTGGATCTCTGTGAGTTCGAGGACAGCCAGGGCAGTTACACAGAGAAACCCTGTCTTGAAAAACCAAAAAAAAAAAAAAAGAGTTGCAATGGTCATAGTGTCTCTTCACAGCAATAGAACAATGGCCAAGACATGCAGTCACATTGTGTCTACAGTGAGGAGGCAGAGAGAGATGAATGTTGATGCTCAACTAGCTTCCCCCTTTCACCCTTTTTATTCAGTCACAGACCTCAGCCAGTGGGTTAGTGCTTCTCACACTAAGGTTGTGTTTTCCCTAGTTTAACCCTCTCAGGAAATGCTCTCATAGACACAGCCTGAGGTATATTTCCTAGGTAATTCCAAATCTAGTGACATTGACAATGAAGGTGAACAATCATACATATCTTGGCTATTGTGAATAATGCCATAATAAACATAGATATACACATACCTCTGTGGTATGCTGACTTAGAATCCTTCAAGTATAGAATGTGGAATGGTATAGCTGGATCATATAGTGGTCGTATTTTCAGGACTTGCTTTGAGAAATCTCTACTGATTTTCAGAGTGGCTTTCCAGTTTATGTTTTTACCAGCAGTGTATGAGTTCTTTTTAGACCACACCCACACTAGCATTTTTTTCTGTCGTTTGTCTTACCTTTCAAATTTTTGTCTATAATGCACTCTTAAGTATTTCACACAGGTGTGAATTTGAAGTCAAGATTAATTTCCTTTTTAAATTCCTTCTATTGATCCAGCACAATAAATTTCTCTCTCCTCTGCAGTGTTGTCACTGTCATAAATCAATATCTGTGTGCATTGTATATATTCCTTGACTATCATAGTTTATCTGGAATTCTAAAAAATCACTTTGCTGTTGGTAATATAATTCTATAAACATTGCTATCTGATGGTATTAACTCTTCCCTTTGTTCCTCTACTTTATAATTGGTTTGCTATCCTTGAGGTCTTAGTTGATTTTGATTTCTGTTGTGGTAAAGACATTGTGACCAAAGTAACATGGGGAAGAAATGGTTTCTTCTGCTTACATGTTCTAATTGTAGTCTATCATTGAGGGAAGCCAAGGCAGATATTCTAGCAGGGTAAAACCCCGAAGGAAGGAGCAGAATCAGATATGGGGGCTGTGCTGCTTACTGGCTTACTTCCCCTGGCTTGCTCAGCCTGCTTTCTTCTAGAACCCAGGACCACAGCCCAGGAGTGACACCATACCCAGTGAGCTGGGCACTTTTACATCAATCATTAATCAAGACTCTGATTGGAGGCATTTTGTCAGTTGAGGTTCCTCTTCCTAGAAGACTCTAGCTGACAAAAAGCTAATCAGGACACTTGAGTCTTTATATTAATTTCTGCATTTTAGATTCATCTTGAAAATTTCCACCAAAATGAGAAAATGCATTGAGATTTGATTTAATTATATTACACATACAAATCAACTTGAATAGGACTGTGATCTTCACTTACAGTGTCCAGTCTTTATACCTTTGAACTTATTTTTTCCATTTGTTTGTTTCTACTTCTATTACTGATATTTTGTATCTTTTTAATCTTTTAACATTTAGCTATTTATGATGTGTGTGTGTGTGTGTGTGTGTGTGTGTGTGTGTGTGTGTGTGTGTGCACATGCCACTGTACCTATATGGAAATCAAAGGACAACTTTCAGGAATGAGTTCTCTCATACTATATGGGCTCTGGGGATGAAACTCAAGTCACTGATGGCAAGTGCCTTCACCTACTGGGGCATCTCATCACCCTTCCCTCTTTTTATATATAGTTTCATATATAGAGGTGTTTTTAAATGTTCCTGGATATTATATGTTATTTTAAATGGTATCTTTAATTTTTCATTAATAATTATTTTTGTTAGTATATTAAAGTAAATTAATTTTTAATACTGACTTTTTATCCAGTGAAATTTTTATATTCACTTCTCAATTCTAATATATAATTGTAGATTAATTTTTATATACATATTTATATAGTCAACATAATAATCCAGGTATGTTCCAAGACTCTGCTAGATGTCTGAAACTATGAATGGAAGTAAATTCTGTATGTGTTATATTTTTCTTTACACATATGCATACCTGTAATAAAGTTTAATTTCTAATTAGGTATATTAAGAGATTGGCAATAATACTAGTAAAATACAGTAAATCATAATAATATCATTTTGTTGTTTTTTCAAGAGGGTCTCATTATGTAGCTCTGGCTGTTCTAGAACTCACTATGTAGGCCAGCCTGGCATTGAACTCATAGAGATCTACCTGCCTCTGCCTCCCAAGTGCTGGGATTAAAGGTGTGCACCACTATGCCAAGATTAAAGGTGTGCACCACTATGCCAAGTTTAAAATAACATAATGAAAGTTATATAAATATGGTTTTTCCTATTTCAAAATATCTTGTAGTACAGATTAATGTGGTGGTATTGTGTTCCCCAAAATATTGTGTATGCTAATAAACTTATCTGGGGTCAGAGAACAGGACAGCCACAATGTTAAACATGAGGTTAGGCAGTGGTAGCATACGCCTTTAATCCTAGCATTCCAGAGACAGAAATACCTCTGGATCTCTGTGAGTTCAAGGCCACATGGGAAACAGCCAGGCGTGGTGACCCACGCCTTTAATCCCAGAAAGCACACCTTCAATCCCAGGGAGTGGTGGTAGAAAGCAGAAAGGTATATAAGGCGTGAGGACCAGAAACTAGAGGCATTTTGCCCTGGAGAGGCATTTGGCCTGGAGAAGCATTTGGCCTGGTTAAGCTTTCAGGCTTCTAGCAGCAGTTCAGCTGAGACCCATTCTGGATGATGGCTCGGGGCATCCAGTCTGAGGAAACAAGACCAGCTGAGGATCCAGCGAGGTGAGATAGCTGTGGCTTATTCTGTCTCTCTGACCTTCCAGCATTTACCCCAATACCTGGCTCAGGTTTGATTTTATTAATAAGAACTTTTAAGATTCATGCTACAGATTAAGCATGTGATTTTTCTTCCTTAAGCTAAAAGCTTTTTACCATTGCTTGTATTTGTATGTGTGAGTGTATATATGCACTCTCTACTTCATTGCTTTAAGACAGGGTAACTCAATGAACCTGGGTTGAGGCTAGTAGCCCGAAATCCTTAGCAATTTTCTTGTCTCTATCTCCTATCCCAAGAACTGACTTTTTATCAGGATGCTGGAATCTCAACTCAAGTCCTCTTTGTTCTTACACAGCTCTGTTACCTGCTGAAGCTATCTATTCAGTGCTGGGGATGTCTTTCTGTATACTGTGAATGTGTTGCTTTGATTGACTGATTGATTGATTGATTGATTGATAGATAGATAAAATGCTGATTGGCCAGTAGCCAGGCAGGAAGTATAGTATAGGTGGGATAAGCAGAGAAGAGAATGCTGGGAGTGGAAGGCTGAGAAGGAGACGCTGACAGTCCCTGCCGCCATGAGAAGTAAGATGTAAAGTACCGGTAAGGCACAAGCCACGTGGCAACTTATAGATTAATAGAAATGGGTTAATTTAAGATATAAGAACTAGATAGCAAGACGCCTGCCATGGCCATACATTTTATAAGTAATATAAATCTCTGTGTGTTTACTTGGGTCTTAGCGGCTGTGGGCCCCGGGTGGGACTGGAGAAAACTCCAGCTACAATTCAGCCACCATTTTTGCCTTTTAACTTAAAGAAAGCATTTTGTAGCTCATTTTGGTACATTTGAATTAGCAAGATCACTGTTCTTGGGGATACTTAATTAAAATAATGGTTAATTGAATTAATGCTATGACTATGACAGTCCATCTGGTAACTAGGATGGCTACTCAACAACTAAAGGTGGGTGACATACACTGTGGACACACTGGACAAAGGTCTGACCCACATCACAGGCAGTGTGGAACAGGACTATACAGTATTTTATTGTGTTACCCAGAATGGTATGCAGTTTATAACTCATGAATTGTTTATTTCTGGAATTTTCCATGTAATACTTTCAGAACACAGTTGGCCTGAGATCAAAGTAGATAACTGTGCATTTTTTCTGTGCCATTATGTATATGTGTATATGTATGTGTTTTCTTAAATGTCTGTAGGGAAAATATTGCAAATTGATGTTTCATGCATGACTACCATTTAATTAATTAATTGCAGTTATTACATAGCACTCACTCTCACCTTTCTTTCTTTCCTGGTTCCCATTTGTACACTTCTGCTGCCTGCCAAACTGCTCAGAAAAGCATGAGCATTGACCACCTACTGTACCAAACAGACAATTTCTGCATGCTTTAAAATGCCCAATATTTGGGGTATCAGACCTGTTTGGGGTGGCATGAAAAGAAAAAAGGAAGGGCTTCTGTACTCTGTGCTCAACTATGCTTCCTGGACTCTAACTGCTTGTGCTCAGCTTTTCAGAAATGCTCTTTGCAACTTCTGGCTCTCTTGCCATTCATTGACCACAAGAGGTCACTCAGTCCACAGTGCTAAGGACACATCATCATTACCTCTGTCTTCTTGCTTCATCTCTTTTGTTTCCTCCTCCAGGTAAAACAAAACTGAAAAAAGACTCTCATCATTTGATGGATGGAAGCAAATGGACAAAAACATATGGAATGTGTATAAAAACAAAATAAAAATAGGCAAAAGATCACATGGTGAGATTCTAGTTAATTTGTCCATCCATCCATCCAAAACAACCATAAATAAGACAAAATATACAAAACACTGGTTTTTCTATATTGAACAGGCAGTCCAGGGATATTATTTCCTCTAGAAAGAAAATAACAGATCAGCAAGCTCTTCATTTTCTCCCAGATGCCTGCCTGCTAATATCTCTGAATTGAAGATATATAAGATTAAAGGCTATCAAGACACCTAGAATTTGAAAGACATAGTACTGAAATGAGAGAACCAAAAAGGTGATGAGGTGAGATGGAGGTAGTAGGTAGAAAGGAAATAAGGAGGAGGAAGAAGGGTAAGTGGAGAGGAAGAAGGATAAGAGAAAGAAAACAAGAGGCCGGAGGAACAGAGGGAGATGAGGAGGGAAGAGGAAGAAGAAGGAGGAGGAGAAGGAGGAGGAGGAGGAGGAGCAGGAGGAGGAGGAGGAGGAGGAGGAGGAGGAGGAGGAGGAAGAGAAGAAGAAGAAGAAGAAGAAGAAGAAGAAGAAGAAGAAGAAGAAGAAAGAGAGACAGAGAGACAGAGAGACAGAGAGACAGAGAGAGAGAGAACCCAAATCATCTGGAGGTATACAGATTTCCTTAATTTTTGTTGAGTAATGATTATTTTGTTATTTACTTTTTATTAATTAAATTTGTTCTTTGACAGTTTCATACACAGTACACAATTCATTCTGATTATTCTCACCTCCTCTCCCTTATCTTACTCCTACTACATGTTATATGACACTATTCCTGGGGAGACATAACAAATATCTATAGACCAAAGTAAGGGTACCACTGAAGTTCAATTTGGTGGACAATGAGTTTTATTGTGGCTACTTACAGTAATATAGGTGAGGGGTTACTTATAGGAGAAGAAATGACTTATAGTCAGCTGAATAACCAAAATCCCACCCCAGCATAAATTAGAACTCTTGAAAGCTTGAACCTGGAGTGCATTGCACAACCTGCAGGTATCTCAACAGGTTGGTAAGTGTCCTTTCCAGGTAACTCAGTTGGTTTGAGTTTCTTCCAGGCAGCTTGGCTGGCCTGAAACTCTTCCAGACATCCAAGATTGTCTGGAAGTATCTCACAGCAGCAGTCCATACAGCTTATATATGCATGGATGGAGGGATCCATTGAATATAGTCAGTTTCAGAGACTTCCTGAAGCTATTAAGTTGTTCACTTCCAGAGCTTAATGAGTTTCCCTGTGGAATGGAATGTTTCATCTCCCAACAGAATAACCTGTTGTTTCACCTCGCCTTAGAACATTTGTTGTTTCATCTCCTCTTAGACCATCTTATTGTTTCACATTTCTTTTTAACATCCTAAGTCTTAATGAGCTTCCCTTATCTCATAGGAAATTGTTACACAACACCCAGACCCTCTTTAGGTCCCTTTCCTATGTTCATGTCTTTTTGGTTTTGTTTCATGATCTACTGAGTTTAACCAGGGCTGTCGCTGTGACTATGGGTTTGGAACTATCAAATGGAGCCTGGTGGGCCCACCAGTGGATACACAATTGAAGACAATGACTCCTCCTCCCATAGAATAAGGAACCAATAGTTTATCAGGGAAGGGTAGAATCCTCTAAGTCCCTCCTTCATCCAAAACTGACTGTTGACAGGCCCCCTCTTGTGCAAGCCCAGTGTAGGAATCAACAGCTTCTGTGAATTCATGATTGCAGTGCCCATTGGGACAGTATTTCACAACCCTTCTTCCTATCCTCCAGCTCTTACATCCTTTCCACCCCTTATTCCTCCATGTTTCCTGAGCATTTGCTTGGCGAAAAAGGTAAAACTATTCTGTTTAAGGCTGAGCACTTTCCCCTCCTTCTCAGCACCTTGAACAGCCAGACAAAAGTTTCTACATTTACCTCTCACTGTTCAATGCAAAGAGAAGCTTCTCTATTAAAGCTGAAAGTAGTGTTTGTCTATGGGTACAAACATAGATATTCAGAGGGGAGTTTGGTGCCACACAAATTAAGTTAAACAATAGTAACAAGTTCACTCCTAGGGCCTCCCCATCTATGAGTCATTTTTTAACGGGATTTAAAGTACTAAGCATGAATATTCTCCTGTGGAATTGGTCTCAAATCCAATCTAAGAGCTATTGGTTACTGCTGTGGGATAGTGCTTTTGTACACTGTAAAAATTTGTCACTTGAATTGGTTTAATAAAACACTGACTGGCCAGTAGCCAGGCAGGAAGTATAAGTGGGGCAACCAGACCAGGAGAATTCCATAAGGGGTGGAGTGAGGAGTTGCCAGCCAGACGCAGAGGAAGCAAGATGAGAATGTTGCACTGAGAAAAGGTACCAAGCCACATGGATAAACTTAGATAAGAATTATGAGTTAATTTAAGTGTAAGAGCTAGTCGGTAATAAGCCTGAGCTACTGGTCAAGCATTTATACATAATATTAAGCCTCCAAGACATTTATTTGGGAAGTGGCTGCTGGGTGTTTGGGAACAGGCAGGCAAGAGAGAAACTTCCACCTACAGGTTACCTCCATAACAGTTGTGCCACTTTTGCACTAGTAGGCACATCTTGTCTGACAAGATGATGACAAGTCTTCACAGTGAAGACTATTTATACCCCCCCCCCCACCTCCAACAGCCTGCATGACACCTCCTGGCACTGTAAAGGTCAGAAGAATGTTTCCAGTTCAGTTCCAGCTTGATTTCTCTATACCTAGCAATCAAGGTATGCAGCGTCATCAGCAATAGGAGTCCATTGACTAGCTACATGGGCAATCAAGAGAAATGGCAACAGCTTGTATTAGTTTCAGGGCCAACAACTCATAAGGAAGTATCTCACACCTGGCACTGAGATTTTTATTTAACCACCCATGGAACTACCTAAGCAGGGAGATGGAAAGAAAGAATGGAAAGAAATAGGAATAGCAACTTTTAGCACTCTCTTGAGCTAAGGAATACTTTGTACTTCTCCCAGGCATGGTGGAAAATTCCATAATTCCAAGCAATAAGGTTCAGTACCCACAAACATATTTACTCAGTAGTAGAGACAAAAAGCTCTAGACTAAAATTGAGCTTTAGAAGTATAACACAAAATCAAGGTGATGTAATAATAGCCTAGATTTTTGGTTTTCGAGACAGGGTTTCTCTGTGTAGTTTTCGTGCCTATCCCTGATCTCTATAGACCAGGATGGCCTCGAACTCACAGAGATCCATCTGGCTCTGCCTCCCAAGTGCTGGGATTAAAGGCGTGCGCCACCACCACCCGGCAAAAAAAAAAAAAA
>CABHPR010093705.1:49563-63838 GCA_902168415.1 Peromyscus melanophrys
CACACACACACACACACACACACACACACACACACACACACACACACTGTAGTTGGAAATTTCTTTGGTTCACCAACCAGCTCACAAATAAAGACATGGAGACTTATTATTAATTGTGAATGCTTGGCCTTTGCTTAGGCTTGTCCCACTAGCTCTTTTAACTTAATTTAATCTGTTTCTATTCATTTACATTTTTGCCTCAGGGCTTTTTACCTTTCATTCTGTATGTCCTACTTTCCTGCTTCCTCCATGTCTATCTGTCTGTCTGGTCCCTGGTGTCTCCCTGGCATCTCCTTTTCTGTCTTCCCCCGAACCTAAATTCTTCCTCCTAACTTGCTCCTCCCTTGCTATTGGCATTTCAGTTTTTTATTCGACCAATCAGGTGCCTTAGGCAGGCAAAGAAAACACCAACACATCTTTATATAATTAAAACAAGTGCAACACATCTTTACATAGTTAAACAAATATTCCACAACATAAACAAATGCAACCCATCTTTACATAGTTCAATAAATGCAACACATCTTTACATAGCTAAACAAATATTCCACAACACACACACACACACACACACACACACACACACACACACACACACACGCTGTGTATACTGTACCACATTTTCTTTATGTATTCATCTTTGTATGAACATCTAAACTGGTTTCATTTGCTATCTATTAGGAATAGAGCATTAATAAACATAGATATGCAGATATCTCTATTTTAAGCTGACTTAGAGTCCTTGGGTACATATCCAAGAATATAGCTGGGTCATATGGTAGTTCTATTTTTAATTTTAATGAAATGTCCATAATTATTATTTACATAATGACTTTGTATTCTCACAAGCGGTGTCTAAGGACTCTTCTTCCTTCATATTCTCACCATCATTTCCTACCTGATAATAACCATTCTGACTGGAATGAGATGGAATCTCAATGAAGTTTTTTGTTTTATTTTGTTTTTGACAGAAGGTTTCTCGGTATAGCACTGGCTGTCCTAGAACCCACTCTGTGAACCAGGCTGGCCTTGAACTCAGAGATCCACCTGCCTCTGCCTCCTGAGTTTTGGGATTATAGGCATGTGTCACCACTGCCCAGCTCTTAACGAAGTTTTAAATTTCATTTCCTTGATGGTTGAAGATGTTGAATATTTCTTTAAACATGTATTGGCCATTGTATTCTTCTTTGGAGAACTGTCCATTCAGTTAATTGGCCAATTTAATGATAAAATGATTTGCTTTCTTTGGTGTTTGATTTTCACAGTTCTTTGCATATTCCAGACAATAATCCTACCTGTGTAGTTGGCAAAGATTCTTTCCCATTTTGTGAGCTGTCTCTTCACTTTGGGAATTATATTCTTGGCTGTGGAGAAGTTTTTAATTTTGTGTAGTCCCATATGTCAATTCTTGGGCTTATTTCCCATGCTGTTGGCATTCTTTCCAGAAAAACCTTGCCTATTTCTATATCTTCAAGTGTTTTTAACAATTTTCCCCTAGCAATGTCAAGTTTCAGGTCTTATGTTAGGATATTTTGTCCATTATTTCTTTGTTCTTCTTACCCCACCTTTCCCATCTTATTTGGGGTTAAGTTTTTCATTTTTACTACTTCGAGTCATTTCATAACATTTTATGCTGTGTTTAAACTATTTTAGTGGTTATTCTAGATTAGAGGTTCTCAATCTTCCTAATGCTGTGACCCTTTAATACAGTTCCTCATGTTATGGTGACCCCCAACCATAAACTTATTTCCATTGCTACTTCGTAACTGTAATTTTATTACTGTTATGAATCATAATATAAACATCTGTGTTTTCTGATGGTCTTGGCAACCCCCGTGAAAGGATCATTTAACCCAAAAGTTTTCATGATCCTCAGGTTGAGAACCACTCTTCTAGATCAATGGTTCTCCGACATGGATAATTTTGCTACCCTATAGGACATTTGGCAATGTCTGGAGGTACTTTTCGTACTCTGAAGGGGAGGTACCACTGGAATCTACCAGAAAGAGGTTAGGGATACTTTGAACTATACAGAGAACAGACATCAAGAACAAAGAATTATCTTGTCCCACAATCAATAGTAATAACGTTGAGAGACCTTGCTTTAGAAATTCTGACTCCTCAGTTCCTTTCATCTTAAATTCATACCTCACCATTTTATAAATAAAAACCATGAAAAGTCCCACTGTCTGTTCTTGTCCAGTACCCTATTCATTTCTATACATAACTCCAAAGTCATTGTTATAGTTACTTTAAATAATAGAGCAAACATCTTTTATAGTTGCCAACATATTTATCCTTTCTGGTTGCTCTTCAATTCTTCCTATAGTCTTATTCTTCAAATAGTATCATTTTCCTTCAGTCTAAAGAAATAGTATTTTTGTTGGCAATTCATTCTCTTGACGTTTTCATTTCCAAAGGATTTGGGGTCCCACAGCTCCAAGCAGAATGTCAGTTTCTTATAATGCACACTTACAACTGACCATTTTTGATGTTATTTCTACCTCAGAGTTTCCAGTTAAAGAGGAAGATATGAAACTCCCAGTCTCAACATAACTAACTGTGCAATTAGCTGCTTTTTCTTCCGTTTGGAATTAATTCAGGCAAGAAGGTTTTTTTCCCCCATGGAGAACAGTAATAGCTACTTACAAAATTCTACAAACTAAAAATAGGAGAGATGTTTCTTACTCTGATAAAGTTTATAAATGTACCACAAATATCACATTTAATGGTCAAGTGTTGCTCTCCCTCTGAGACTGGCAATGAGATAAAAAAAAATACCCAATGCCACTTTTATTCAATACTCAGTAGAAAGAACAAAATAAAACAAGAAATCAATATGGAGTAGGAATGGTACAATATGTAAGAAAAATACAAATACTAAGTATATGTGTGGAAAGGAAGAAAATTACCATTATTTACAGTTATTTTCCTTGCAGATATAATGACCTAATAAATAAGGAGACTTCACTACAGAGTCTATGTCCTTGATTGGATATAAAATCATACTACAAATATGTACCTAAAAGTCAAGCCCAGTCCTATATTTTGAACAAGAGAATTGAAAAGTAATGCAGCCATAAGCCTGGGAGATTTCTCAGTGGGTAAAGAACTTGCCATGTAACCCTAACAACTTGAGTTCAGATTCCCAAAACTCATGTGAGCTGGATGTGGTAGTGCATGTGTGTGAGACAAGAGGCAGAGACAGGAGAATCCCCTGAAGCTTGCAGACTTGGCTTAGGCAATAGTAAAGACCACCAGAGAACCTGTCTCAAATAAGGTAGAAGGTACAGAATAATCCAAGGTTGTTCTCTGACCTCCACACAGACACTATTGTTGGAATCTTAGATGGTCTTTTAATAAAAAAAAACCCAGAACCAGATATCAGGGTGAAAGCTGAAAGATCAGAGAAGCAGAACAGCCAGCCACTAGTTTTTACCTCTACAAAACCCTCAGCCTAAAGAGAGTGAGTTCCTGTTTCCTCACGCCTTATATACCTTTCTCTGCCCTGCCATCTTACTTCCTGGGATTAAAGGCATGTATGTTTCCCAAGCAAAGGCATGAAATCTCAAGTGCTGGGATTAAAGGTGTGTGCCACCACTGCCTGGCTCTATGTCTAATCTAGCGGCTAGCTCTGTCCTCTGATCCCTCAGGCAAGTTTATTAGGGTACACAATATATTACCACATGCCATGACCTGTGTTTACATGTACTCACATACAAACATGAACATTTATATTTAGAGACACATTAAACACATGCACATAAATATAAAAAGGATCCAAATACAATAGCATCAAAAACACAAGGTATATGAAAACAATTTTAAAAAATGTACTGAGAATTATGTTTGTGAGAAGTGGTATTAGAGACTACTAAATCAGTGGAGACATACACTGCTCATGGGAAGACTTGATATTGTTACAAACCTCCAATATTACTAAATTAGAGGTATACATTGGATTCAACCCATTAAATCTAAAAAAATTTATTGATATACAATTATCCCAATAAGGGGCATAGTGTAACATGTACATAATATGTAATAACTAAATTAGGAACAATAGCATTTCCATCTTTAAACATCCAGTATCAATTCCTTTTGTTGTTTTGTACAAATTAGAATAGTTTGTAAACTATAGTCATGCTACTAAGCTATAAAATTGGGCTTTTTGTTTTTTCCACTCACAAACTTTACTCACCTGAGAGGACTTTATATGGCCCAAGTATGTAAATACATTAAATAGATATATAAATCAAACACTGACAATAATTCATAAATACATTTATTTTAAAACAATTCCTTGCTATGCATATAGTTTTACAATTTTTACAGGTGAAAAGAAATTTGCAGTTGATGATATTGTTGTACTTATTTTCACACAAAGAATTAAATATTGTCTAGATATTTAATATTTAGGATTCACAGATATTCAGTGCTCTTCAGAGTGGATTGGTATTTTGATTAATGCAGAGAACATTGCTTTACTACATATATACTACAAAGCCATGAGAAATATTTTTAAGGCCATTTTAGAAATTGTTGAAAGTTCTGTTCTAATTCCAAGCCAAGATTTGTTTAATATTTTATGTTTTAGGATGTTCAAATAAACAAACCAGATAACTTTTTAAATTAAACATTCTGGTGAATACAATCCAAAGATATGCTAACACAATACTTATATGCTGAGGAATGGTGGTAGGAAAATAATGAATGTTTTTGCATTTTATAACTAAACATCTAATGACTGCTATTCTACTCTCCCTCTTCCACGTATAAATGAGAAAAGTATTTTGTTTTTCTGTGAATGACTTAATATCTTCCATATATTTTGCCACAAATAACAGGAATTTATTATTTTCATGTGTGATTAATATGATTTATATTCCATTGCATATGTGGTGACTTGAATGGGAATGGTCCCCAGGAGCTCATGCATTGCATTACTTTGTTCTCAGTTGGTGGAACTGTTTGGAAAGGAGTAGGAGGTGTGGCCTTGTTGGAGGAGGTGTGTCACTTGGGGAGGGCTTTGAGGTTTCCAAAGCCTTGCACCATTCCTAGTGCGCCTTTTCTCTGCCTCCTATTTGAGGATCAAGATGTGAGCGCTCAACTCTTCTTGCCTCCATGCCTTTGTTCTGTCATCATGGATGCTAACCCTTTGCCAAGTTAAATGCTTATTTAATTTTAAATAAATAAAAAATAATTTTATTATTTTGTGTGTACGAGTGTTTTACCTGCAATACATGTGTACCTGTTTCCCAAAGTGGCCAGTAGGCATCAGATTTCCTGGAACTAGAGTTACAGATGGTTGTGAACCACCATGTGAATGCTGGGAATTGAACCCAGGTCTTGCGGAAAAGCAGCCAGTGCTTCTAACTGCTGAGCTACCTCTCCAGCCTAAATGCTTTCTTTTATAAGTTCCCTTGGTCATGGCGTTATGGTGTTTTGTCACAGCATTAAGAAAGAAACAAGACAGCATATTTTGGCATTTTAAATTTTTATTACATTCATTTATTTATTTATGGGGGGCACATGTATGCCATGGTTTGTTTGTAGAGGTCAGAGACAACTTGTAAGAGTCAGTTCTCTCCTTTTGTCATGGGTCCTAGGAACTGAAGTCTTCAGTAAGTGCCTTTATCCATTGAGCCATGTCACCAGCCTTTACCATATTTTCTTTATCTATACATCATTTGGCATATACCTCACTTGATTTTATCTCTTAGCTCTTGTGAATGCTGCTACAGTAAACACTTCAGTCTTTCCCACATTTTAAATTGATATCCCATTTACATCTTTATGTTATCTGTTTTTAATAAAGTACTGTAATTATTTTAATTCATTTGCTTTTTATTCATCATCCTAAAATATGATAGCTCTATGCATCATGCTCATATTATTAGAGCATTCTGGATTTGGATATTGACTCCTATCAGAGTTTTTGTTAACACCTTCCCATGTTTCCTTCTTACCCATTAGTATCTCTGTTTGAAGCTTTTGTAGGACAGGTGTGGTGGGCATACATTACTTCAGCTTTTGTTTGAGAATGTCTTATCTCCCCTTCATTTCTAAAAGATAGCTTTGTTGACTATTCTTATTTGGAATTAGCATTGTGAAAACCAGACTTACCCCCAATTGCTTGTTTTCTGCTAGGATGTCTTTCTGTATGCTGTGAATATGTGTTGCTCTGATTGGCCGATTAAGCTGCATTGGCCTAGGGCAAGGCAGGATAGAGCCAGGCGGGAAAATCCAAGAGACAGTGGAAGGAGAAAGGAGAGTCAGGAGCTGCCAGCCAGACAGAGGAAGCAAGATGACAAGGCAGAACTGAGAAAAGGTACCATGTCATGTGGCTAAACATAGATAAGAATTATGGGTTAATTTAAGTGTAACAGCTAGTCAGTAATAAGACTGAGCTAATGGCCAAGCAGATATATATATATAAGTCTGAGTGATTATTTTATAAGCAGGCCATGGGACTGTGGGGGCCTGGAGAAACCTTCCAACTACAATCTCTCAGTTTGAAGCTTTTGTAGGACAGGTGTGGTGGGCATACATTACTTCAGCTTTTGTTTGAGAATGTCTTATCTCCCCTTCATTTCTAAAAGACAGCTTTGTTGACTATTCTTATTGTGAAAACCAGACTTACCCCCAATTGCTTGTTTTCTGCTAAGAATTCTGTTGTCAGGTGAGTGAAGACACATTTATGGGAACTGGGCAGATGAAAAATGCTTCCCCTGCCAGCCTGATAACCTGTACCAGGACCCCCAGAACCTATGGATGCAGTAGCACAGGTGTCTCCCTAAAAGAACATGGGAAGCAGAATCAGGAAGAGCACAGGCCACCTAACATGACTAATGCAGTGGCAAAGAGACCGCACCTGAAATAAGAGGGAAAAATAAGGACCAATACTGCAAGGCTGTCCTTTGACCTCTCCATGAGTGCCATGACACATAGGTTCACACATCCAAAAACATGCCTCTGTGTAGACTTTATAAATCTATATGTACTGTACACTCAAATTGGCATACTTATTATACAGCCATCCAAAATGTGTGTCTATAAATCTTTCTTCCTTTAAACTGTTTATCTCAGGTATTTGTTGTTGTCTTAATACAGTAAGTAGTTCTCCCTTCTCACTAGTTTCAGTTTTCATGGTTACAGTTATCAGCAGTCAGCAAGGCCCAAAAATATTAGATGGAAAATCCTGGAAATAAATGACATACATTTAAACCATATCCTCTTCTGAATACTGTGATGAAATCTCATGAGTCTACTTAAGGTTCTCAACCTGTGGGTCATGACCTCATTGGGGGTCCCATATCAGATAACCTGCATATGAGATATTTATATTATGATTCATGACAGTGGCAAAATTAGTTATGAAGTAGCAACAAAATAATTTCATGGTTGGGGATCACCACAACACAAGGAACGGTATTAAAGGGTCTGAGCATTAGGAAGGTTGAGAACCACTGCTATTCTGCCCATATCACACAAGGGATGTGATTTAATCCTTTGTTCAGGGTATCTGCCCTACAAATGCTACCCACCAGCTACTCATTTAGTAGTTAGCTATTAGCTCATCACAGTACTCATGTTTATCTTCCTTAATGGCTCCAAAGTGTACAGAATGGTGCAAGAGAGGCACTAGTCCACAAAGTATGGAGGTTCACATTAACTTTGGTAGTATGTGGCAATGTTGCAAGCATATTGGAGAAAAACAAAATCAAAATCTAATAGACAAAGAGTTTGGGGTCATACCCAGGGAGGCCTGTCCCTAGGTCCCATCCCTGGGCATCAGCCATTCCCGGGGAAGACCTGCCCAACTTGGCCCCAGTTGCCGGCCATCAGGCAGGTCCCCCGTGGGAAGGTTCCCCTTCTCCAAGACCCCCCAGCAGACCCTGCAATCTATATGCCCTGCCCCCACACCCATCTGCCCAAGACCCCTGCCACTTCCTGAGACTTAGTGACCAGCTCTCAGCTCCCAGAGAGCTCCCATCTGGCCCAGAGAGCTCCCATCTAGTCCATAGAGCTCCCACCCTGCCCAGAGAAAGAGAGAGCTCTCATTGGACAAAGAGCCATCATTGGACCAAGAGTAAACTCAGGAGACAGGGAATCTGCCAGCCCTGATTAGACCATGAGTGGCTTTCTGAGGAGCAGAATCCGTCACCTCTCATTGGACCAAGAGAGGCTTCCTGAAACACTGAATCTGTCAGCTCTGACTGGACCAAGAGCACTGATAAGACCAAGAACGAATCCACAAGGAGATGGGCAGACGTCAAGGCAGAAGTACATACAACAAAATGAAGAGCAATACAGCATCACCAGAACCTAGCCCTCCTCCAACAGCAAGACCTGAACATAACAAAGTAGAAGAAGTAGAAGAAAGCAACCTTAAAAATAACATCATGAAGATGCTAGAGGCTTTTAAAGAAATCAAAAGTGAAATTGAGGAAAAGATAAACAAAAAAGTGGAGGAAATCAAAAAAGAAAATGAAAAGTCAAACAGAAAATGGGAAGAACACTATAAAAAACTAGAGGAAAAGACAAATAAAGCAGAAGAAAACAATAAATCCCTGAAAGAAAACCATGAAAAAGCAATGAAACAGATGAGGGAAACAGTCCAAGACCTGAAAAGGGAAATAGAAACAATGAAGAAGACACAAACAGAGGGAATGCTGGAAATAGAAAATCTGAGTCAACGAACAGGAAACACAGATGCAAGCATAACCAACAGAATACAAGAGATGGAAGAGAGGATCTCTGGTGTAGAGGATACAATAGAGGAAATGGATTCGTCAGTCAAAGAAAATACCAATGCCAAAAAAATTATAACACAAAATCTCCAAGAAATCTGGGATACCATGAAAAGACCAAACCTACGAATAATAGGGATAGAGGAAGGAGAAGAATACCAACTCGAAGGCAGAGAAAATATTCAACAAGGTCATAGAAGAAAACTTTCTCAACTTAAAGAAGGAAATGCCTATGAAGATACAAGAAGCCTATAGAATACCAAATAGACTAGACCCTCAAAAAAAGTCCCCTTGCCACATAATAATTAAACAACTAAATGTACAGAATAAAGAAAGAATATTAAGAGCAGCAAAGGAAAGAGGTCAAGTGACTTATTAAGGCAAACCCATCAGAATAACACCCGATTTCTCAATGGAGACTTTGAAAGCCAGAAAGGCCTGGACAGATATAATGCAGACACTAAAAGACCATGGATGCCAGCCTAGACTAATATACCCAGCAAAACTTTCAATCATCATAGACGGAGTGAACAAGACATTCCAAGACAAAGCCAGATTTAAACAATACATATCCACAAACCCAGCCCTACAGAAAGCACTAGAAGGAAAATTCCAACCTAAGGAAGTCAGATACACTCTCAAAAACACAGGCAATAGATAACTCCACAGCAGTAAACCCCAAAGAAGAGAAGTACACACACACTACCACCAAAAAATAACAGGAATGAACAATCACTGGTCATTAATATCCCTTAATATCAATGGACTTAATTCACCTATAAAAAGACACAGGCTAACAGAATGGATACGAAAGCAGGACCTATCTTTCTGGTGAATACAAGAAACACACCTCAAATTCAAAGATAGACACTACCTAAGAATAAAAGGCTGGGAAAAGTCTTTCCAATCAAATGGTCTTAGGAAGAAAGCAGCCGGGCGGTGGTGGCGCACGCCTTTAATCCCAGCACTCGGGAGGCAGAGGCAGGCGGATCTCTGTGAGTTCGAGGCCAGCCTGGTCTCCCAAGCGAGTTCCAGGAAAGGCGCAAAGCTACAGAGAGAAACCCTGTCTCGAAAAACAAAAAACAAAAAACAAAAGAAGAAAGCAGGTGTAGCCATCCTAATAGCCAGCAAAATAGACTTCAAACTAAAATCAATCAAAAGAGATCAAGAAGGGCATTACATACTTATCACAGGAAAGATCCACCAAGATGAAGTTTCAATTCTGAACATTTATGCCCCAAACACAAGGGCACCCACATATGTAAAAGAAACATTACTAAAGCTTAAATCACATATAAAACCCCACACATTAATAGTGGAGACTTCAACACCCTACTTTCACCACTGGACAGATCTGCCAAATAAAAACTTAACAGAGAAATAAAGGACTTAACTGAAGTTATGACTCAAATGGACTTAATCGATATCTACAGAACATTCTATCCTAACAAAAAAGAATATACCTTCTTTTCAGCACCCCATGGAACCTTCTCTAAAATCAACCACATACTTGGCCACAAAGCAAATCTCAACAGATATAAAACAATTGGAATAACCTCCTGTGTTCTATCAGACCACCATGGTTTAAAGTTAGATTTCAACAACAACAAAAACTACAGAAAGCCTACAATCTCATGGAAACTGAATAATGCTCAAATGAATCACCAATGGGTTAAGGAAGAAATAAAGAAAGAAATTAAAGATTTCCTAGAGATCAATGAAAATGAATATACCACATATCCAAACTTATGGGACACTATGAAAGCAGTGCTAAGAGGAAAATTCATAGCACTAAATGCTCACATAAAGAAGTTGGTGAAATCTCACACTAGTGACTTGACAGCACACCTGAAAGCTCTAGAACAAGAAGAAGCAAAGTCACCCAGGAAGAATAGACACCAGGAAATAATCAAATTGAGAGCTGAAATCAATAAAAGAGAAACAAAGAGAACAATACAGAAAATTAATGAAACAAAGAGTTGGTTCTTTGAGAAAATCAACAAGACAGACAAGACCTTATCCAAACTAACCAAAAGGCAGAGAGAGAAAGCATTCAAATTAACAAAATCAGAAATGAAAAGGGAGACACAGCAACTAACACTGAGGAAATCCAGAAAATCATCAGGTCATACTTCAAAAACCTCTACTCCACAAAACTGGAAAATCTAAAAGAAATGGATAATTTTCTGGATAGGTACCACATACCTAAGTTAAATCAAGACCAGATAAACTATTTAAATAGTCCAATAACCCCTAAGGAAATAGAATCAGTCATTAAAAGTCTCCCAACCAAAAAAAGCCCAGGACCAGATGGTTTCAGCACAGAATTCTACCAGATCTTCAAAGAAGAGTTAATACCAATACTCTTTAAATTGTTCCACACAATAGAAACAGAAGGAACATTACCAAACTCCTTCTATGAGGCTACAATTACCCTGACTCCTAAGCCAAAGATGCAACAAAGAAAGAGAACTACAGACCGATCTCCCTCATGAATATTGATGCAAAAACACTCAATAAAATACTGGCAAACAGACTCCAAGAACACATCAAAACAATTATCCACCATGATCAAGTAGGTTTCATCCCAGGGATGCAAAGTTGGTTCAACATACGAAAGTCCGTCAATGTAATACACCATATAAACAAACTGAAAGAAAAAAAAAACACATGATCACCTCACTAGATGCAGAAAAGGCATTTGACAAAATCCAACATCCCTTCATGATAAAAGTCTTAGAGAGATGAGGAATACAAGGAACATACCTAAACATAATAAAGGCAATTTACAGCAAGCCAACAGCCAACATCAAATTAAATGAAGAGAAACTCAAAGTGATTCCACTAAAATCAGGAACAAAGCAAGGCTGTCTGCTCTCCCCATACTTATTCAATATAGTACTTAAAGTTCCAGCCAGAGCAATAAGACAACATAAGGAGATCAAGGGAATACAAATCAGAAAGGAAGAAGTCAAGCTTTCCTATTTGCAGATGACATGATAGTATACATGAGTGACCCCAAAAATTCGACCAAGGAACTCATACAGCTTATAAACACCTTCAGCAACGTAGCAGGATACAAGATTAAAAAAATCAGTAGCCCTCTAAAATTGACAAACAGGCTGAGAAGGAAATCAGAGATATATCACCCTTTACAATAGCCACAAATGACATAAAATACCTAGGGGTAACTCTAACTAAGCAAGTGAAGGACCTATATGACAAGAACTTTAAGTCCCTGAAAAAAGAAATTGAAGAAGATGTCAGAAAATGGAAAGATCTCCCAGGCTCATGGATAGGCATAGTAAAAATGGCAATCTTACCAAAAGCAATCTACAGATTCAATGCAATCCCCATCAAAATACCAACACAATTCTTCACAGACCTGGAAAGAAAAATTCTCAACTTCATATGGAAAAACAAAAAACCCAGGATAGCCAAAAGAATCCTGTACAATAAAACAACCTTTGGAGGCATCACGATCCCTGACCTCAAGCTCTACTATAGAGCTACAGTAATAAAAACAGCTTGGTACTGGCATAAAAACCGACATGTGGACCAATGGAATAGAATTGAAGACCCTGACATTAATCCACACACCTATGAACATATAATTTTTGACAAAGAAGCCAAAACTGTACAATGGAAACAAGAAAGCATCTTCACAAATGGTGATGGCATAACTGGATGTCAACATGTAGAAGGCTACAAATAGATCCATACCTGTCACCATGCACAAAACTTAAGTCCAAGTGGATCAAAGACCTCAACATAAATCCAGTTACTCTGAACCTGATAGAAGAGAAAGTAGGAAGTAGTCTTGAATGCATTGGCACAGGAGACCACTTCCTAAATATAACACCAGTAGCACAAACACTGAGAGAAACAATCAATCAATGGGATCTTTTGAAACTGAGAAGCTTTTGTAGAGCAAAGAACACGGTCAACAAGACAAAGCGACAGCCTACAGAATGGGAAAAGGTCTTCACCAACCCTACATCCGACAGAGTGCTGATATCCAGAATATATAAGGAACTCAAGAAATTAGACATCAAAATGCCCAATACTCCAATTAAGAAATGGGCTGTAGAGCTAAACAGAGAATTCTCAAGAGAGGAAGCTCAAATGGCTGAAAGACATTTAAGGAATTGCTCAACATCCCTAATCATCAGGGAAATGCAAATCAAAACAACTCTGAGATACCACCTTACACCTGTCAGAATGGCTAAGATCAAAAACACCGAAGACAGCTTATGCTGGAGAGAATGTGGAGCAAGGGGAACTCTCCTCCACTGTTGGTGGGAATGCAAGCTTGTATAGCCACTTTGGAAATCAATATGGCGCTTTCTTAGAAAATTGGGAATCAATCTCCCCCAAGAGCCAGCTATACCACTCAATCATACCACAAAGGCACATGCTCAGCTATGTTCATATCAGCATTATTTGTAATAGCCAGAACCTGGAAACAACCTAGATGCCCTTCAACTGAAGAATGGATAAATAAAATGTGGTACATATGCACAATGGAGTACTACTCAGCAGAGAAAAACAATGACAGCATGAGGTTTGCAGGCAAAT
This sequence comes from Peromyscus melanophrys, assembly GCA_902168415.1. Taxonomy (NCBI): domain Eukaryota; kingdom Metazoa; phylum Chordata; class Mammalia; order Rodentia; family Cricetidae; genus Peromyscus; species Peromyscus melanophrys. The sequence continues at coordinate 62,895 of CABHPR010093705.1, forward strand.
GGATGATCTAGAAAAAATCATCCTGAGTGAGGTAACCCAGACTCAGAAAGACAAACATGGTATGTACTCACTCATAGGAGGATACTAGATGTAAAGCAGGGATGACTAGACTGCTACTCACAACTCCAGAGAGGCTACCTAGAAAACAGGACCCTAAGAAAGACACAGGGATCGCCCAATGACAGAGAAATGGATGAGATCTACATGAGCAAACTGGACGTGAGGTGGGGGGTAATGAAGGGCAAGGGTTGAGGGAAAGAGAGCTTAATGGAGCAGGAGATCCCAGCTGGATCAAGAACAGAGAGGGAGAACAAGGAAAGAGAGACCATGATAAATGAAGACCCCATGGGAATAGGAAGAAGCAAAGTGCTAGAGAGGTCCCCAGAAATCCACAAAGATACCTCCACAATAGACTACTGGCAATGGGTGAGAGAAAGCCCGAACTGACCTACTCTGGTGATAGGGTGGCCAAACACCCTAACTGTCGTGGTAGAACTCTCATCCAATGACTGATGGAAGCAGATGCAGAGATCCACGGCCAGGCCCCAGGTGGAGCTCTGGGAGTCCAATCGGCGAGAAAGAGGAGGGATTGTATGAGCAAGAATTGTTGAGACCATGATTGGAAAAAGCACAGGGACAAATAGCCAAACTAGTGGAAACACATGAACTATGAACCAATAGCTGAGGAGCCCCCAACTGGATCAAGCCCTCTGGATAAGTGAGACAGTTGATTAGCTTGAACTGTTTGGGAGGTCCCCAGGCAGTGGGACCGAGACCTGTCCCTAGTGCATGAGCTGGCTGTTTGGAGCCTGGGGCCTATGAAGGGACACTTTGCTCAGCCTGGGTGAAGGGAGGAGGGGACTGGATCTGCCTGGACTGAATCTACCAGGCTGAGCTGAATCCCCACGGGAGTCCTTGCCCTGGAGGAGATGGGAATGGGGGGT
>CABHPR010093710.1:0-11308 GCA_902168415.1 Peromyscus melanophrys
TGTGTGTGTGTGTGTGTGTGTGTGTGTGTGTGTGTGTGTGTGTGTGTATTCTCAGGTCATCAGCTTAATTTGAAAACAAAACAAAATGAAATAAAAAACAACACTGGCCTTGTGATGGCTAAAAAGATCAAACCAATGTTACATGTTATCTACATAAAAATTGGAGTGTTTAGGCAATCAGTAACAACCTGATTTAAATAATAAAAAAGAAAGGACTATCTAGAATGTCCTTTTTCAAAGTTCTGTTTCTTCACATGAAACATGTAATAATAGCTTTGTAGCACACACACATTTTAAATATATTAGGCTTTGTTCTTACTGCAGTTATCTGGAGATGTTAGGAAAACAATTACAATTAGCATGTTAAACACAGGGAAAGTGAAGCACTCACATGATGTTGGTTACGGTGTTATGAAGGGTTTCAAAAGGAGTTTTGCTTGAAGTCAAAGCATCATTGCAAACACTCGTCTCCTGATTTTACCAAGCCAAAGTTTATATCTTTCTCATACACCATGCCCTGAACAGGTCAGAGTAACACTAAAAACTTAAAAAGCAGTACATAAAAAAAGCAGTATGTTTACCTAAGGGTATAGAGAGGTTCATTTACCTAAGGATGAAGCATGCCTAACTGAACCAGAATGATTACACCTGTATCTGTGTAGTATTCCAGGGGATGGCTTGGACATTGTGTAAATACAGGAATGTTGTCTATTACATTAGAGAAGCTGCAATTTAGGAACTTATGCTAGTTAACAGCTGTGACCCCAGTGAAGCGGCAGCAGAGGTTTTCATTCAGCAAGCTGTGCGTCATGCTTCTTTGGCTAAAGCTATGTATATTTAATTAGTGTCCTCTCACATTCACAGTACATGTTTTTCCACTTGACAATTTCTGGCAGCACAAGAATGTCCTTGAGAAAAAAGTCAGGCCTATTGACTGCTAAGCATATTATTTGACTTGGTGTTCAACCGTTCTGAAGAAAGAATTGGGAATAATGAAAGACAGTGGGGCAGAGAAGCACTTTAAATGACAGTGTCAGGTCGGTCGAAGCTATTGAACAGTTCCTATTAAATTAGCTTAGCTTCATCTCAGCTAGTTAAAGCTGGCATGCTGACAAATTAGTTTCTATCTGAATTGAAAAAAGAGAGAAAAGAAAAAGAGATTCACATTTGGGGGCTTAGTGACAGTCACATCACAAGGTCAATAAGAACATGTCCATCATAGGACTATGCTTATGTCAAGTCAATACAACGATCAGCTTCAAAATGTTCACCAGGCAAGCATGTTCTTCATAATGAAAATTACTTTGTTATAGTTTAATTATATATTTATCATATACAATTGTTTTGATGATTGTTGGACCATCTAAATATAAATTTTATTTAGTATTTCCATTAAAAGGAATTGTGGTACACAATTATGCACCTTCATTTAAAAAGCACAAATAAACATATTTGTTTTATTTTTATACTCATTTTCCTACTATATTTTTATTCTGTGGCTTATATGTACACTGACATCTCATTTTACTGCACTTGTGTTTTTCAGCTATTGTGTGTTAAAATTGAAGGTAGTTATAACCCTGGGTTGAACAAATATATTCATGTATTTTTACCACAAACAATGCTAATTTCATGTCCTTGTCATATTTGCCAATTTTCACAATTTTTAATCATCATTATTATTGCATCTTTTATGATGAACTGTGATTGGCAATCTTCTGTTTTGGGGGAACGAAATTCATAAGTATATAAGATATGTGTGTGAGTGTGTGTGTGTGTGTGTGTGTGTGTGTGTGTGTGTGTGTTTATGTGTGTTTGTGTTGTTGCTGTTTTGCATTCAATACAGTGGCTGCACCTTGAGCAACTACTGTCTCAACTGGCAGGGGTTCAGCTACATGGGCCACAGCCAGGTGGGAATTCTGTTCTATCACAGCTGCTAAAGGGAACTTTATCTAAATCTCTATCCTTCTATACAACTCAGGATTCAAAGGTTGAGGTGAAATCTTGCTAGCTCAGAGAGGCTGAATAGCAAGTAGCTAACCTCTCCTTGCTAGTTTCTCCTGGAAAAGGGGGCATCCTTCTGCTCAGCCCCTCTTTAGGAACCCTCACGACATTTAGTTCTTCCCTGCCACTTCCTGTGAGCTAGTTGATGCAGCCTCCTGACCCCAGGTTAATTTTATTTAATCAAATAAATATAACACCTTTGCATCTTTAACAAAAGCAGCATTAACAAATGTAACACACCTTTACACAGGTAAAATAATATTCCATATTTGTGTGTGTGTGTGTGTGTGTGTGTGTTCTGACTGGTTCATAGACCAGGGAGTCTCCCTGTCTCACTAGTTCTGTATAGAGTATGCTCTATTGCCTGTTGAACAAAAATATTAAAATTAGGCCAGTTAAAAATATTATAGTAGCTTCTGGGCATTAAGTTAAACACAAATTTCTCATAATAAATCAAAGCCAAGAAATGGTTAAAGTTAGTGAGCACGGCATGATGACAGCAGATACAGGATGAAAGCTAGGAAGGGTTCCCGGGTCAACTTATTAACTAAATCATAAGAAAAGAAAGGTTCAGAAAGGCAATGAAACCCACATCTTAGAGCCCAAAACAGCATTATTGATGAAGTAGGGAAACATTTAGTACTCTGAATAGACAATAAAACTAGCAACAGTGTTTTCCTTAACCAGAGACTAAACTAGAACAAGATACTGACTCACTTCCTTTCTGGGAAAAATCAGAAGCCTTCAGAAGAAAAGTTTGAAACAAGCAGAGTTTGGTTAAAGAGGTTTACAGGAAGAAGTTATTTATGCAACAAAAAGAGACTAAAGTGAAGCACCAAGTGCTGAGATAATAGCTTCAGGGAATTTAGATAGATCTACTGAAGACAATAGCAGAAGGAAGATGCTTACTGTAAGCAACAGATTTGCCAGTAAAGGGGCAGCCTAGAAGTTGGTATCTAGAACTTTCATAACTAGGAAGTAAAAGTCAACGCTGAGCTTCAAACCTTCAAAAAATTGGCTGACTCTGGATATGGCTAGATTAAATTGAAACCAATATTTGTTTTTCATCTCTCTGATCCTAGAGCCATTAAGAATTATAGTGAATTTACCCTTATTATATTCTATACAACAAGAGACTACTGGCAATGGTCGAGAGACAGCCCGAAATGACCTACTCTGGTGATAGGATGGCCAAACACCCTAATTGTCATGCTAGAAACCCCATCCAATGACTGAGGGATCCAGATGCAGAGATCCAAGGCCAGGCCCCAGGTAGAGCTCTGGGAGTCCAATTGGCAAGAAAGAGGAGGGTTTGTAAGAGCAAGAATTGTTGAGAGCAAGGTTGGATAAAGCACAGGGACAAATAGCCAAATGAATGGAAACACATGAACTATGAACCAATGGCTGAGGAGCCCCCAACTGGATCAGGCCCTCTGGATAAGTGAGATAGTTGATTAGCTTGAACTGTTTGGAGGCATCCAGGCAGTGGGACCTGGACCTGTCCTCAGTGCATGAGCTGGCTGTTTGGAACCTGGGGCTTATACAGGGACACTTGGCTCAGCCTGGGAGGAGGGGACTGGACTTGCCTGGACTGAATCTACCAGGTTGAACTCAATCCTCAGGGGAGTCTTTGCCATGGAGGAAATGGGAATGGGGGGCGGACTGGGGGGAAGGGGGGGGGGGGGGGCAGGAGGGGAAATCCGTGGCTGATATGTAAAATTAAATTAAATTATAAAATGAAATTTAAAAAAGAATTATAGTGAATTTGCCCTTATTATATTCTATACAACAAGCATCATATCCATAAGAAGTCTATATGCTAACAATATGATTTTATTCAATATTTAGAGTTAGTTGTTGAGACCAAATTGCTGGAAAAATATTCTTTTCAAAATATCACTGTGCACCTGAAGTTTTCCTTTGTCCCTGCCTGCCGGCAGTCAGGACAAATCTCTCCCACTCGTGTCTCCAAAGTAAACATACAGAAACTTATATTACTAATAAAATGTATGGCTATGGCAGGCTTCTTGCTAACTGTTATATCTTAAATTAACCCATTTCTATTAATCTATAAGTTGCCACGTGGCTCATGGCTTACCAGTATCCGAACATCTGCTTCTCATCATGGCAGCTGGCAGCGTCTCCCTCCAGCCTTCTTCCACCCAACATTCTCCTCTCTCCTTGTCTAACCTACACTATCCTTCCTGCCTGGCTCCTGGCCAATCAACATTTTATTTATCAATCAACCATAGCAACATAAATTCACAGCATACAGGACATTGCACAGCAACACTGTTTATTAATAAATCATCAAACAATTCTAATGAAGATACATAATATATTAGTCAATATTCTGTTGTGATAAAAACGCTGTAGCATGAATCTTTAAAAGTCCTTATTAATAAAATCAAACCTGAGGCCAGTTATTGGGGTGAACACTGGAAGGTCAGAGAGACAGAATAAGCCACAGCTATCTCACCTCGCTGGATCCTCAGCTAGTCTTGTTTCCTCAGACTGGATGCCCCGAGCCCTCATCCAGAATGGGTCTCAGCTGAACTGCTGCTAGAAGCCTGAAAGCTTAACCAGCCACATGCTTCTCCAGGCCAAATGCCTCTCCAGGGCAAATGCCTCTAGTTTCTGGTCCTCACGCCTTATATACCTTTCTGCTTTCTACCACCACTCCCTGGGATTAAAGGGGTGCTTTCTGGGATTAAAGGCGTGCTTTCTGGGATTAAAGGCGTGGGTCACCACGCCTGGCTGTTTCCCATGTGGCCTTGAACTCACAGAGATCCAGAGGGATTTCTGTCTCTGGAATGCTAGGATTAAAGGCGTATGCTACCACTGCCTAACCTCATGTTTAATATTGTGGCTATTCTGTCTCTGACCCCAGATAAGTTTATTAAGGTACACAATATTTTGGGGAACACAATACTACCACAAAATGCTTTTACCAAAAACAAGTTAAGGGAGAAAGGGTTTATGTGGGATTTTGGTTCTAGAAGGGCAAAGTCCATCATGGCAGAGATTGTATGGCATCGCAGCAGAAGAAGGAAAGTGACTGATCTCATTTTCAGCTGCACACAGAGAACAGAAAGAAAAGAACAGAAAGCAGGATGAAAGGTTTTGTTAAGTCCATCCTCAGTGATATACTTCAAATAGCAAGGCTTCACCTTGTAAGTGTACCATAATCTCCCTAAATGGTGCCACCAACTGCAAACTAACTATTCAAGTATGTAAGACTATGGGGTACATTTTTTTTAATTCAAACTACAACAGATAATCAGATTTATTATTTTCCACAATTCTTACTCTAAAATAGACTTTGGAGTTCATGAATTAAGGACTTTCAACTTTCAAGACTTATTAAGAAATACACTTTGTAATACTATAGTTGTCATAGATGGGGATTCCTCTGATTGATTTGGAAAAATTAACAGAAAGCCTCATGGAAATTATTTACTATACTAAATGCTAGTAGGAATATTTCTGACTTATGGGAGATTATCAAAATGTTGGCATCAACTGGAATTTGGAAGTTTATGATAACAGAAATAGTATGGAAAGGACTCAATATTTTTATGAATAAAGTAACTGCAAATGTGGTAGAAAAGGCAAAAGGATGAGAATTAGAAACAACAGAGAAACTCATGGAAGCTGAACTGGTTGCTACTGAATGAAAATTGAGTCAAGACAGAAATTAAGAAAGAAAGTGAATACTTTCTGTAATTCAATGAAAATCAATACAGAACATTCCCATTACATGGGATACATTGAAGACTGTTCTTAGAGGCAAGCTAAAAGCACTAAATGCCCATATTAAAAAAATAAAATATTGTATAGATCTCTTTCGAGTAACTTAACAGCACACTTGAAAGCTGTAGAACAAAATAAAGAAATATCAGTCAAAAGGAGTAGAGGGCAAAAAAATGAACTCAGGGCTGAAATCAATGAAATATAAGCAAAAATATACAAAGAATCAATGAAAAAAATAGTTGGTCTGTTGAGAAAATCAGTATGTTTTAAAAACCCTTATCCAAATTAACTAAATGATGAAGAGAGAATATGTAAATGAACAAAATTAGAAAATGAAGAACAGGACAGAACAACAGATGCTGAACACATAAAGACTCAAAACAGAAAGAGTTTTGAAGACTAATTTCTCTTATGTCCATATATGGAAATACTCTTAATAAAATATTTACAAACTGACTCCAAAAGGATATTAGAAAGATCATGTACCATGATCAAGTAGGCTTTATTCCAAAGATTCAGGGATTGTTAAATATATATAAACTGGTTAATGTAATCCACTATATAAACAAACAAAAAGACAAAATCATATGATCCTCTCATTAGACTCAGGAAAGACCTTTGAAAAAATACAACACCGTTCATAATAAAAGTCCTGGAGAGGTTAAAGATACCATGGACATACCTCAACATAATAAAGGCAGATTACAGCAAGCAATAACCAACATTGAATTAAGAGAAACTCAAAGCAATTCCACTAAGATCAGGAACAAGACAAGGCTGTCCACTGTCTCCATACTGTTCAATATAGTACTTGAAGTCTTAGCTAGAGAAATAAGACAACTGAAGGTGATCAGGGGAATTTATCTTGGAAAGCTAAAAGTCAAAGTATCTTAATTTGCAGATGATATGATAGTATTCATAAGTGCCTCTAAAAATTCTACCTTGAAATTCATATAGCTGATAAACACTTTCTACAAAGTAGCAGGATACAAGATTAACTGACAAAAATCAGTAGCCTTCCTATATACAAATGACAAATGGACTGAGAAAGAAATCATGGAAACACCGCTTTCATAATAACCTCAATTAATATAAAATATTTTGGGGTAACTTTAACCAAGCAGGTGAAAGACTTGTATAATAAAAACTTTAAGACATTGAAATAAGAAATTGAAGATGTAAAGAGCTCCCATGCTCATGGATCAGTAGGATTAGTAAAGTAAACATTGCCATCTTACAAAAAGAAATATAAAGATTTAATGCAATCTCCATCAAAATGCCAACACAGTTCTTCATAGATCTCAAAAAGACAGTTTTCAGCTCCTCATTGAAACACACACACACACACACACACACACACACACACACACACACGCGCCGAGAATAGCTAAAACAACTCATGGTTGTTTTACACGAGTAATAAAAGAACTCCTAGAAATATGACCGTTCCCTACCTCAAATTTTGTCCAATTCCAATATATTAGTTTTTGTTTTATCTAATTATATCTTATTATTATCCCCTATATGCCTGTTGGTTTACTACTGAGTGACAGAAAGGGAGTGGATCTGGTTGAGGAGGAAGATCTTGAGGAATTAGTAGGAATAGAGGAAGGTGAAAGCATAATCAGGAAATATTATGTGAGAAAATATCTATTTTAATAAAAGGAAAAATAAGTAAAATAGCAAGTAAGCATCCTTAATAATATTGCATGAACTTTTAGTTGATAAAGCAGCAGTACAGTTTGACAGGACTTAGCCTGATTTTCAAAGAAATTCCACTGTGGTAAATATGCATCAAACAGTATCATACGTTTCGGGATATCTTTCATACCATGAAATTTAATCTGATTAATACAATATATTAGCTACTTTTCTATTGCTTGGATAAAGCACCATGATTAAGACAACATAAAAGAAACTGCTTAATTGAGCTTACAGTTCCAGAGGTCTAGAGTACATGATGGAAGAGAGTAGGCATTTCCAATCACAAACAGGCTAAAAGAATACTGAGCATTGGCAGGATGCTTTGAAAGCCTCAAATCCTGTCCCTTTACACAACTCCTCCAGCAAATCTGCACCTCCTAATTATCCCCAAAGAGTATCACAAACTAGGGACTGAGTATTCAAACATATGAACCCATGAGAGTTATTCTCATTCAAATCACCACACACAACAAATCTCATTGCTCTTTTACCTTAAGAAAATTCCACAGCTACCTTACCCAGGGTAAACAACTACTGTGATCAGTCAGTTGCCATTATAAGTAAGGAAAAGGCTCAAGCAACAAAATAGTTAAGAGTTACTGAAGGCTAAGATGATATTTACATATTATAGTCTGTAATATGTGGTTTCATACTAACAAAACATTTTTTGTTTCTAAATTAAAAATCTCCATTTTTGTACTCTTGAATTTTTCTTGTCTCTTTTCTCTTAGATGAGAAATTATGTAAGAAATGCTTGCTGAATGGAGGGTGAAAAAAATCAAAGAAATATAATTCACCCTTATTTATTTATTTAGATATATATTTATTTAATTCTGAATATGACACATTTTATGAATAGTGAAACATGAAATTTACTCTAGTAATAAGTTATTTCAGGTGAAAAATTCTAAAATCTTGGCATTTGTCTATTATGTTACCTTACTGCCTTCTTTTCAGACAGTGTCATAATGTTTTGATAATAATTTTAAATAAGAATGATGCTTATAAACTTAAAATATATAGAAAAGAAAGAAAAATACACTGTTAGTGTCAAAATGATGCTTTGAGTTCTTGACAGGATGTCGAAAAAACATTGCATTATCAAGTGTTTCAAATCATACCAATCAGAATATTTTATTTATTTCACCTGAAGATAGCCTTGGCTAATATTTAAAACCCATATATAACAAGTTGGCATATTTAACAAGCTAAGTTTAGAAATAGGATAGAAAGAAAAGTGTCTCCCAGTTATGCATACCTTACCTTGGCACATGGGAATATATTGTTGTTACAGTGTGATTTTTTTCCTGCTGGGCTCAAATGATCATCCCATTGTAGTTGGTTTTTTTTCACTCTTTACTTGTTGGAGGCCCACCACCCAGTCACATGGAGTCTTATTATTACTTATAAATTCCTAGCCTTAGCTTGGCTTGTTTCTAGTCAGCTATTCTTAAATTATCCCATATATCTTTTACCTCTGGGCTTTTACTTTTCTCTATTTTCATATATCTTTTCTTTTCTTCTTATTCCATGTCTGGCTGTGTGGGTGGGTGGCTGTAGCTTGAGTTTTCCTGCCTGGCCTACGGTCAGGATAAATCTCTTTCACCTGCCAGTCCCACAGCCGCTCAGACCCAACCAAGAAAGCACAGAGACTGATATTGCTTTCAAACTGTATGGCCGTGGCAGGCTTCTTGCTGACTGTCCTTATATCTTAAATTAATCCATTTCTATAATTCTGTTCCTTGCCACATGGTTCGTGGCTTACCGGCATCTTTACAGGCTGCTTGTCCTGGTGGTGGCTGGCAGTGTCTGGCAGCGTCTCCTTCTGCCTTCCTGCTCTTTTTATTCTCTCTGTTAGTCCCGCCTATACTTCCTGCCTAGCCACTGACCAATCAGTGTTTTATTAGCAACACATTTGTCATACAGAACAGCCCAGAGCAGGTGGCTGTCCCCTTCTTTTCTCACTTCCCCATCTTTTCTTCCCAGATTTCTTCTCCTATTTATTCTCCATGCCTGCAAGCCCTGCCTATCCTTTCTTCTGCCTATCTATTGTCTGTTCAGCTCTTTATTAGACCAATCAGGTGTTTTAGACAGGCAAAGTAACAAAGCTTCACAGAGCTAAACAAATGCAACATAAAAGAACACAACACATTTTTCCATCATTCCACAGCATAAACAAATGAAACACATCTTAAAATAATATTCCACAACATCCCATCACCATTTCAAAATAGAGATATTACCTTGGCTCACTTGTCATTGCAACAGAATAATCAGAACAATGATGTGGTAGGTTGGTCTATGGCAACAGTAATAGAGATGTTTAACATTTAGTTGACGTAGAGAAGAGTCACAAATATCTTCATCATGAATTCCATCAGTTATTCCCTTTTTCTGTCATACCAGCTGCCAGTGATCTAGAGAGATGCTAGATTACATAGGAACTGGAATGTTGAATAAAGGAAGGAACTTCATGATGCTGCTTCCATGAGGTCTTTATTCATGATGGGATGGACTTCACAGTGATGCAACTTTTTTTTAGTTAAGTTCTTTAAAATAACCCCACTCTTGTCTGTAAGTAACTTAATTAGTTTACCAAGCTAGACTTGGTATAAGCATTACTCTTTCTCTCCTAGGTACTCTATCTGAGGTCCACAGGCATTCATTTATATCTTCCTAGGAAAACATAACAGAGCCTTCTCTTGTAGTAATAGTAACTTTGTACATGTAGTTAAGTAAGCATTGTTAAATTAGCAACTATCTTTCATTGTGTGAGATATGATGTGTATGAGTATGAGATATGAACGTAATCTTTAAAAGTATTCCTTAAAACTAGAAGATAGAGGCAAAAAAGAAGAAAAGTTGATAACAAAAATAGAAGTCAGAGTGATGGTATTTCTGACTTTGAAGATGTAAGGAGCCATGAGCCAAGCAGTAGAGACAATTTCTAGAATCAGTAAATTGTTAGGAACTCAATTATCTCCCAGAGACTTCTAAAATAATAGAGCCTTATCCATATCTAAGTTCCAAACCATAAAAATACACACTCAAATATTAGCATTTAATCCAATAAGATAATAAATACATGTTTTAAAACATCATCTCTTTAGCATTGTTTTTTCTTCAGCAGCAGCTTCGTTCCTTTAAACTGTCCCTCATGTTCTATTTCTGATTTTTCATGTTTTCCTTTTTATGTTAAAGGCTTTTCTTGGGGTTTGGATCCTTTATTCTGCATGTAAATATGGTATTGAATCTTTTTGGTGAATTTTTGATTTCTATCACTGTATTTTATAATTCCTGAATGATTTCTATTTGTTTTTTTAAATAATTTTGGTACTTTTTAAGATTCTCTTTGGGATTATTGTTTTGTCTTTTTAAAAGTTATTTGGGGGGTGTATTAATAGAAATTGGACCTGTAGTTTCATGCATGGTAGACAAGTATTCTACCACTCACCTACATTCTTAGCATTTACTTAGTTTTTTAAACATAAAATTTAATAACTAACTTGAATAATTTACTAAGTCCAAAATCCTGTTTATGTTCTGTATGTTTCTCTCTGTTCATTCCTTCCCCAAGTGTGGCATATTCTTGTTTCTTTACTGTTATGCACTATAATTTCAATGAGGCAAAGATCTATTACATTTGTTTATGCTGTGGAGTATTACTTTAAATGTGTAAAAGTGTGTTACAATTGTTTATGTTGCCTTTGCTAACTATGTAAAGATGTATTACATTTATTTCACCTTGCCTAAGGCACCTGATTGGTCTAATAAAATGCTGAATGGCCTATAGCCAAGCAGGGGAGGGCTAGGTTCGGTTGGTGGGTAGAGAGAATAAGTAGGAGGA
>CABHPR010093711.1:0-15050 GCA_902168415.1 Peromyscus melanophrys
CCATTCTCAAACATAAACTTTGGTCATGTGTTGTGACAACGAAGAGCTGAAGAGGCCTGACATCATCAGCTCTCCATTGCCTGTTCCTCTAGACTTGTCTGCTCTACCTGTCTTAGTTAATTATCATCTCTGTGAGGTGGGGTTCTATTTCTTTCCATGCACAGTGAAGACACCAACTGCCCATAGCTGATGCTAACCAGGACTCTCAGCTTGGGCCGCCCCCATTTTTCTCCTCCTTTAGCAGGCACAGTCAATGTTAAAAATGGGAGGTCACCAGCTTGTCCCCAAAGTTCTAGTCAGGCCTTGCAAAGCCCGCCTTCCCACACCTCTGCTGGCCCCGATGGATTCCAGTCTGCAGGCTGAGATCTGCCTGCTCTTGATTATGACATTGGCCACAGGGTCTCCTGCTGAAGCTGTAAGTTCCGTTCCAGGCTCCATTCTAAATGCTGCGTACATCATACACAACCTCTGACTACCCCGGTCCCTAGCATGACCGTCACATGAAGGGAACATGGAAGCTGGCTCCAAGGGGCCTGCCATCAGAGGTCACTCAGACACTGCTCTACCCACACCTGTGCCTCCTCATAAAGGTGTGAGTTTCTATCCCAACCAAGCAGATAGCAAGCAGGCATTTCGTCCCATACTCCTGCCAGCCTTGAATCTTCCGCATAACAGCAATCGAAATTGCTCTATGGACAAAGAAAGAAAGGCAATTCAACATCTGATGTGTACTTTCTTTTTTACTAACTCCAAAACTCAATCCCTGAATACATCCATCTAAATCGGTAACCGAACCATCATTTAACTTTGCATGTGCATAAAGTATATATTGGAAGTAAAAATTGGAGATTCAAACCAATCCTTTAAGAGCAGAAAACGCACACTCAACAGAATGCATTCCTATGAGGGGACCCAACTTCAAACTCTAAAATCCTACACCTGTGTTCAGAATGCCAATGGCTGACCGCACTCTCCATGACTTCCAGACTGAGACTTGGTGCCCTGCAGCTCTGGGGAATGCAGGAGCCGGCCGGACCCCATAAAGCCATTGGTATAGCCAGTCAACAGGCAAAATTAATCGCAAGGTTTACTACAGGCCAAGCGGCATTCATGACGTAAAAAGAGCTGTTTCTAATCAAGGCATGTTAAGTAAGGTTAACTGCCTCTGTGTCTGTTGGGTCAACAGGGTTAAAGAATCCTGATTCCCTCAAGGGACTGACATTAGACCAGAAAATGCAGCAAGGTAAACAGCAAGTTTCACTCACGGAAGTCTCCAAAAAGGGTTTCGAGCAGGCGAGAGACTAGAGGGCTGCAAGGCAGTGTTTCCCTCTCACGCGAAGTCAGAACACCCGAAGGCTTTTGCCTGCACACTGGGGCAGTTAGTCGGGGTCACCATAGGACAGGGGCATTCTCAGGGCTGGCCCTTGCTCAGACCCAGGTGGCCACTCCAGAGCGTCATGCAGTGAGCTAGGGTGACTTGGGGACGAGGCCCTTATGGATGGCGCTGCAGTTTTGCCTCCGGGCGCCTGAAGGCCCTGGTGTAGTGAGGACCCCAGGCCGACTCGGGAAGAAATGGGGTAAATATTGGGGGCCGGTAAACACGACCGCCCCTCCCCGACTCCCTCTCCTTTCCATGAACAGCTGGATTGGGTTTCTTTTCCTTTTTCTTCCCCCCAGAGGTTAATCGACCCGGCGCATCTCTAGCCGCAGCCCCCTTTCCAAAACTCGCCATGCGCGAAGCCACTGCGCCGCGCACTCCGGCGGGGTGCGGGAGGAGGGGGGGCGGAGAAGGGGTTCCCCGAGGCTCCCCGCGATCCCCACGCCGTGAGCTAGTGACATCAGAGGCTCGCGTGGACGGATCCTGCCGCAAAGCCCGGCGCGGGGTGTGCGTGCGTGCAAGGGGAGCCCGGCCTCACGAAGCCGGCGGCACTAACCCTTCTTAAATTTATTCAGGCAGCCGGAGCTGCAGAAGGACCGCACGGAGGCCGTCTCCCAGCAGCCGCGTCCCTTCATCCCCGCCGCCCGCGGCCTCCGAGCCGCTGGGCACTACATGGCGCCGGGTCCGGGGAGCGCAGCTCGGAGGGCCGCAGGGCAGAGGCGGCGGCGGCGGCGGGGGGCTCGTGGGTCCCGGCGCCGCGTCGCACGGAGCACCGGGCCGCCCAGAGCGTGGTCCCTTAACCCCGTCGGCGCCGCGCGAGCAGAGCCGGCCTCCCCGCCTCCTCCCCCGGAGCCTGCGCCGCCGCAGCCGTGCGACCCCGCGAGCTCCGGGGCGCGGGGTGTGGGGCGGGCTTCCCGCGGCCACGTCACGTCTGCACGCGAAAATCCGAGCGAAGGTGCCGCCTCCTGCAGCAGCAGCAGCAGGCTCGGCGCCGCTGCGATCCAAAGCAAGGGTGCCCTTGAGAAGCCGGGGCACGTGGGAAATGGGGTGGCCCGGAGCCTGACGGTGATTCCAGGAATCACCACTGAGACCCGGTCACCTTCTAACCTGGTTTCCGTGGCTGAGGCGTCTGTGTCTGGCCACCTGCAGCTACCTGGCCACCTCCTGGGAGGACGGCACCAGGCGGGGCCCCAGGGACTTCAGTTCCTGTAGGCACTTTTGCTACAGGACGGCAGCATCTGGGGACATCTGCCTCTGCCCAGACCTGTGAATACAAACGCCCCGTAGACGTCTGGTGGGCACCACAAACCCAGTTGTCCAAATTGGAGTTTCTTGTGGTTCCCTAGAGCTTTCTGCCAACCCTTCCTTCACCCCTCAGAGCCATACTTGACTGGTCTGCCTTAGGACCCCGGGGCCGCACGTTCTGAGCACTGTGCTCACGGAACACATACCGTGATCCTCCTGTTCTTCATCATCCCACTCTCTCCCGAACCACAGACTCTCAGAAAGCATTCCAGAAAGTCTCCATTTCCACTCTGGCTGCCCCCAGTCCTCACTCAGTACAACTGCCCAAAGGATCCAGACTCAAGATCCCCACATAGGAACCCACTGACATTTACTGACAGAGCCCTATCCCAGGGCCCCAATCTTCCCACTTTTGAGAGGCCTGGAACACCTGCGTCCGCTTCCCCAGCAGCAGGACTGCCGTGGGCCCCAGCTAAGTTCACTGGCAGTTTTTACAGGATGTATGTGTGCAGGAATTGATTCAAAGCGGGATTTTTAGCCGCGTGCTCCGAGTATCGTGGAAGTGGGTCCCTGTCCTGAGCCAGGAAGGGTAGCCATTCCTGGTGTCCCTGCCCATGTCCTACCACCACCGTCTAACCACCCCTACTAAAGCCACTCTGGATTACTTGAGAAGCCAACAAAGAAAACACATCTAGAAAAGAAAGTGAAGTAGTGAAGAAAAAAAATAAAGAAAATAATCTCAAAGTCCTGGGAGAGCACACGCACACACTTGTGTGCATATGTGAACACACATGTGCATGCACACACAGGAACACATAGGCATGCATACATTTACACACACATGCACATACATATATACACACATGCACATACATGAATACATGAATGCCTACACACACACACACACACACACACACACACACACACACACACTGTGCCACCTTTCTACATAATTATTTTACACTGTAAGCCACATCGAAACATTATCAGGTTCTGCTCAGGTAGAATGGTTAGAGTCCAGCCTAGAAGAACAGGTAGCTAGATATGTTAGGTGAAGGGTCACAGGTGACCAGGCAGCAAGGTCAAAGGCCCTAGTATCACACTTCCACTCACCATCAGGACACTGCTAACCAGGCTCTGACTGCCCCAGGTTCCTCCTTTCCTCAGGCGAGTGCATATACACACACTAAAATTCATGCACACATATTGGTGTGTGCACATGTGCATATGTGTGTGTGTTCACCCATGTGCACAATATCCAATGTCCATCCCAGTGCCAGAGGCAAGAGGAAACAGGAAACTAATGGGGAAGTTCTAGGGTGCCACACGGCAGTACGGTGAGAGCCACAGACCCGTCCCCACCACAGCCTGGTGTGGGGAATGAGATGCTTCAAGTAGGAGAAGAAGAAGAAGCATGACCCTCTCTCTGTCCCTGTCACCACTGCGGTAAAGACAGACACGACCTCGGAGCCCAGCTGCAGGGAAGGCCGGTGCTGTCGGCTTCATGGATGCCACAGAGTCATCTAGACTTCCACAGGCACAGCACAGATAAAGACTTATGCTAAAAACCAAAACGCTGGAATCAAGAGACTCATACAACGTTTGAAACTGAGAGAAAACTACACTGAAGCAGACCTATCGAAGCTGCAGATTCGGGGCCAATTTCTTGGCCTCTGGGCTTCTTCTGCATCCAGCGTGCCCTACGGGACTTTATTCACTTGTCTGTTTCCTGCACCCAATGATGGAAACCGCGGCTCTCTCTCATTATTCCCAGCCTCCGTGTGAGCAGTACATGGTAGGAACTTACTGATTGGATGAGCACTGGGGTGACTCACTCAGTGATGGGATCAATGACTCGGTTGCTCAAAGTGGCTTAGTCACTTACCAGGAACCCCACCTGGCTGAGCCAGGCAAACCAAACCCCTCCTGCCTTCCCCAACTTCCCACGGCTGTCCCTTCAAGGTTGTGCTTCTGGTACACACAACCTCACGGCTTCCTTGATCCTCTGTTCTCCTTCCTCACCCCTGAGTGGACAGCCCAGAGGTGACCATCCTGACCTGAGCTGGCCACAGCCCTCAAGGCTGTAGGCCTTGGGGAACTGTGGCTTCCCTCTGGGTCACAGGCTAATCATTAAAAAGGGCTGGGGCCTATGCTCACCCAGGATGCATTGCACGTGCCTGGTCCCTGTGGGGCTGCCTTAAGAATGAAGCCTTTCCAGAAGCAGCGTTCTAAGAATAGCCGTACACAGGTGCTGACTACTTTGTCATTAATAAATAAATGACTTTGCGCCAAAGCCAAAGAGCTAATTCAAAAGCAATTTATGAGAATGGGTTGCTAGGCAATTAAAATAAATGTCTAAGGGGGAACTTTTCAATTTGTCATTGATTATGCTAAAAACTACAAATTACGGGAAAGAATATACCATTCAAATCTGTGTGATGTAAAGGACGGTGCCTGGGCCGATTCCGTCCCTGGTGCCCTGTACATCTGGAGCAGTAGGTCAGATGGACTCCACCTCTGGGGGCTGAGCCTGGTGGGCAGCAATGGGCTGCCTGGCCTGGAAGCCAGCTCTCTTGGGTACCAGGAGGCACAGTTGGGGTTAGTGCCACCAGCCAGTTCCAAGGACACTGGCCTCTTGGCAGCCTCCATTCAACTGTTCCTGTTGGCTATTAACGAGAGTCTTTTGCTTGTTGGAGCCTAAATATTCCTTTCATTGACAGGTTCCTGAAGACTCTGTCCATTCGGTTAGTCTTCAATCAGTAGTATTATTATCTTACAAAAGAATCTGAAAATACCAATCTATCACCGAATATCCCCCTTGGTGGGTCATTAAAGCAACACGAATTAACAGCCCTGATGAGCTCTTTTAAGTATATTAAGATTGTTACAAATTTATTTAGTCATCTACAACCTAACAATGTCACCGCTGAGATTCCTGGGAAGCTGATGTGCTCCTGTTCTGGGGGTGGGACACTGGCGGCTCATTCCATAAAGGGATACGAGAGCCCATTGAGGGCTGTGTTGCTGCTGTTGCCCTGAACTCAATGACCCAGCTCCTGGGAGTTTTTCCTCGGGAAATGAATCAAGAGACTCAAAAGGCGTTCTGTTCAGAGATCTTCATCGCCTCACTATCTGTCACAGCACACAACAGAGAAGTCACATGCTCAACAGCTGAAGGATGACTCCAACACTAAGAGTTTCAGCTCTGTGGACTATTACACAGCCGTTAACATGATGATAGAGTGGGAAACCGTTAGCTATAATGGCAGGGTAAAGGGCAGGTCATGAAGTAGCTTGTTTAATCCAATGCCTAAGATGGGAAACACAAGAAGAAAGGGAAAGAACATTAGACATAAAATTCAAAGGGAGGTTTGTAAGGATGTGAGATCACTGGCAATTTTTTTTTTTTAATATTCTAACCCTTTCATTTTTTAGTATGGCATTTCCCACAGTGACAAAATTACATTCAATCAACTGACCATAAACCCTTTCCCAAGAGAAATGAGGAAGAGTCTTTGAAGATCAGGTGCTTTGCTCAGGGAGGGTAAGTTATTGTATTAAATCATGGGTAGCGGGACATGGGCCAGTGACCGGGAAGCATGGAGTCAGGACTGTGGACCATGGATCCCGACCTTATGATGCCAGTCAGCTCTCCCAGGGGGCTGCGGGGACTGGACTCAGATTCGCAACCCACCTGCTGGGTGACAATACAAATACAGGAGCCTGGCTGAGCCTTGCTTGCGGCATCCTCAGCCAAAAATGGTGCACATTGGCTGGCATGCTCGC
The DNA here is from genome assembly GCA_902168415.1 of Peromyscus melanophrys. NCBI lineage: Eukaryota > Metazoa > Chordata > Mammalia > Rodentia > Cricetidae > Peromyscus > Peromyscus melanophrys. The sequence continues at coordinate 6,410 of CABHPR010093711.1, forward strand.
TTGCTCTCTCACTTGCTCTGTTAGGAGTAAAGCAAACATCCCCTAATGCTTCAATTCCAACCCATGTGCCTAAGAATGGGACTATACTTGGATCTAAAGCCTTTAAAGGGAGACTTCTAATAAAATGAAGCCATGGAGTGGGGCTAATCGACTCTGATAGGTGTCCTTCCAAGAAAGGCAGATTAGGATATGTACACACAGAGTCCATAAGGACACAGGGAGAAGGCGAGCCAAGGAGAGCGGCCTCAGAAGGAGCCAAGCCTGCTGACCCTCTGACTTTGGGCTACTAGTCTCCAGAAGTGAGAGTAGGTTTCTGTTATTTAAGCTGCCTAAACTGAAGTGTTTTGTGAGTCTGGCTTATGAAGACAGTTCCGTATGCAAAATCCTGAAGATGTCAGCACCAGTTCTGGTAGGAGCTTACTTAGGAAGCATGAGTCACACCAAGGTCAGATGCTAGGTGCTTCCAATCACTTCCCAAAGCCTGGCTGTACTAAAAAGGTCCAGCTTAACCGTGAAGTACACAGTGGCTGCGATCCCCATGACATCTGGAATGAGGGAACGCAGTGTGGACAGCTCCACTGTGCAGCTGTGAAATCGATGCAGAGAAGGAGAGCATCAGGTCTTGTTCCTCCAAGGAGTAATCAGGCTGCTGCGAATTAAACCTCTGAGCTTCACTTTCCCTGGCACTTTCCAAACTTCTGATTGACAGATCCTCCAACAGACGTTCTCAGTGCCACAATCACAAGTTTGAGGCCAGCCTGATCTACAAAGTGAGTTCCAGGCCAGCCAAGGCTACATAGTGAGACCTTGTCTAAAAAAAGGCAACATGGAGAAATACTGAAAAGTATATAACAAAAGACTTACCAGCTAGGATGAGTGACTCCACAGTAGCATAAACTCCAAATAGCCAAAGGGTACCATGGCAACAGAAATGTAGCAAGCTCAAAATGCACAGAAACAGATCAAGACCTACCCAGTCTCAAAGGCAACAGGGGAAATGCAAAACAGACTGAGGAAATCCCTTTTTGTTCACTGTTTATGCAGTAACAGCAGAAGAATGTCAAGAAAGCTGACAATCCACACCGTTGGGAGATAAACATTCTCAAGCGCCTGTGTGTGTGTGTGTGTGTGTGTGTGTGTGTGTGTGTGTGTGCGCGCGCGCATGTACATGCCACAGCACTTGTGTGGAGGACAAAGAACACCCTTCAGGAGTCAGTTCTCCCCTTCTAAAGTGTGGGTCCTGAGGATTGAACTCAGGTCATCAGGCCCAGAGGCAGGCACCCCCACCTGCTGAGCCGTTCTGTCAGGCCTCTGTCTTCTTTTTTGAGGCAGGGTCTCTCTCACTGAACGTGGAGCTCCATCATCTAGACTGGCTAGCCAGCAATTACCTAAAGCTCCGCCTGTCTCCACCTGACTCCCAGCAGTGGGATACAGACATGCGCTGCCTGCCGCCATGCCCAGCCTTGATGAGGGGCTAGGGATTAAAGTCAGGTCTTCGTGCTTGCACAGTAATTACCTGACCTACTTGAACCATGTCCCCAGGTCCTTTGTATTCTGTTTGGCCAGCAATCTGGTAGTGCCTGCTGTCACCCAACAATTTCACTTCTTGGAAGCTGTGCTAAGTTAATGCGCACACCACAGCACTCTCCGGAATAGAAACAGAATGTAAAGAATCTTAATTAGCCGTCAAAAGGGAAGCTAACAGAATTATGATACCCTGTGAAATTCTACACCATTGTTTTAAACTGATCTAGATCTATTTGAATTGGCACGTGAGGATCTACAAAATATACTGGGGTCAGAGATAAAGCAAGGAGTGGTTTATTCTAATCTCACAGGCGCACATGGGGAGGCATGTCGAGGAGGGGCACCTGCCCTCCACTTTGGGAACATTTTGCAGATGCACCACTGTAGCAAATTGTGTGGCTCTCTTGGCTCTCATCACCAATGGAGGGAGGTGATGAGAGATGACTAAATTTTGCAGCATATATTTTAGAATCATTTAAATATTTCAGTGTTAAGTTTCTTAGATATATGTAATCCTCACAGACAGCGATAGGGACAAATGCGCCACATGAATGCCTGCTCTCGATGAAACCTGTGGTTGGGAACAGGAGAGCCCAGGGGTCACATCAGAGAAGCCACCACATCAGTGCACACAGACCAACCTGGCAGGCAGCAATCAGAGAGGGACTGGATCATTTGGCGCATGCGTGGCACAATCCCCATGAATCGGAGGAGCAGAGCCGCCCATGGCGACTGGCCCTGCAAAGAAGGGACACAACTGCAACCAGGTGTGGCGGGACCAGGGGTCAGGTACCTGTCGTCCAGCCAGGCTGGAGGCCTCAACCCACCCTCAGCTTCCAGGCTCCTGGCAGCAGCTCGTGGCCACAGATACCAGTGACCGCCCAGTGTGTGGCTCGGGCACAAGGAAAGGACATCCATGGGGTTATCAGGGTACCCCCTCGCACTCACCTCCCAGGCCTGCTCTGAGCCATGTGGTCAAAGAGGTGACAGAACCAGCAAGAGGGTCTGACAGACAGGTGAAGAGAGAAGACATTGGGAAAGGCAGGACACAGCAGGTGACCCCTGCTCAGTCACTGAGTCTGCCGGCCTTGCTGGAAGCCCTCCACAGGGCTTGGCATGTCAACCACGCTCTTATGAAATCGCAGCTTCCTGGTGCTTTCGTCACACACCATCTTCTAACCTCCTTGTCTCCCACGACCAGGCAGCGGTCAACTGTTCACACTCTTTCCACTCTGGGGGATGATCTCTACGCCCAGAGCATACATCCCTCTCTGTCTTGGTGTCCCATCAGCACCGGAAGTATGGTCTTCCCTCCAAGCATCAGAACCACCTGCACGCCCTCTGTCCCCACCCACTCTGTTTCCTTGTGGCTGCTGTGGTGGTTTGTATGAGAATGGTCCCCATAGGCTCAGATGTTTTGAATGCTTGGTCCCCAGTTGGTGGAACTGTTTGGGGGAAGGATTAGGAGGTGTGGCCTTATTGGAGGAGGTGTGTCACTGGGGGTGGGCTTTGAAGTTTCAAAAGGCCACACCAGAGCCTATCTCTCTCTGCCTATGGATTAGGATGTCAGCTCTCAGCTACTGCTCTAGTGCCTGCCTGCTGCCACGCTCTCCACCAAGAAAATCATTGGCTCACCCTCTGAAACTGTAAACAAGCCCCTAGTTAAATGCTCCCTGGGTCATGGTGTCTCTTTACAGTGGCAGAACAGTAACTAAGATACCACCTTTCCTTCACTGACAGTCCTGTCTGTCCCCAGGCACATACCTGAGGGTCAATGGCTATGCTTTCTCCCTCAGTGCCTAAGTGCAACAAATCCCAGAGTCCTTCCAAGTCCTTAGCGAATCCATCTGGATCAGCTGCACCCTCCTGCTCACATCCAGGGCCTCAGCTTCCATGTTCCCCTTCATGTCCAACCTCTGGGTCATCACAGGGGCAATTCACTGAAAACATCACTTCTCCCTGCTGCTTCCCGGCCACAGCCCTTGGTGCCAGCAGTTTTAACTTCAAACCCTTTGTATCTTTCAACCTACAGGAGCTACCTACACCCTGTGGGTATCAGCGCTCCCCACGGCCTCTGCTCACCTGGTGACCTGCCTTTTTCTCTTGGAGTCCTGCTCAGCTGAGCACTGGGTGTGGGCCTCCATCCCCAGGAGGTTCTCAATGTGCACTGACTCAGGAGGATTCGATGGAGAGTCTGTCCCCCAGCAAAATGGTCAATGTTTTGAGGGCTTGGGAAGGTTGGCACTCACTTGATTTGCTCCAGGGTTGCCAAAGCTTGGGAGGCGAAAACAACATAAATTCATTCTCTCACAGTTTTGGATGCAAGAAATCCAAAATCAAGATGTTAGTAGGGTTGTGCTCCCCTCAAATGCTCGAGAGGTGGATTCCTCCAGTCTCTGGTGGCCTCAGGAATTCCTTGGCTTGTGACTTCATTCTAATCCTGCCTCGCTTCTGTGTCCTTATATGGTGTTGTGTATGTAATGCACACTGTATGTGTCTGTGGGTGTGTATATACCTGTGTGTGTCCCTGTATGGTATTCTTCTGTGTGTGCACATGTGTGTGCATGCATGTGCATGTATGTCCTTGTATTGTGCCCTTGTATGTGTGTTCATGTATGTGTCTATGTATGTATGTGCCTGTGTGTGTCCCTGTATGGTGTTCTCATGTGTGCACATATGTATACACATGCCTGTATTTGTGCGTGCGTGCGTGCATGCGTGTGTGTGTGTGTGTGTGTGTGTGTGTGTGTGTGTGTGTGTGTGTTTCTGTCAAACTGCAACAGGGACTTGAATGACTTTGCCATAAAGATTATATCTGCAGAGACAGTTTCCCAAATAAGGTCACAGGGCATTAGGACATAATGCAGCCCATAGGACTCTGGCATCACTTAATACATAGAAAGACTCTGGTTCCCATGAACAGCCACCCAAGCAGGAGTGATGAGATCTAAGTAGGAAGGAAGGTGGCTTGGAGAAGGCAGGCTGGACCTGGAGAAGCGGAGATGCAGCGGCCACATTTAAACCCTGCCTGGGGGTGGAGCGAGGTGCACTCAAGGCTTTGCTCTGTTCTTCCAGGGCTGGCCTGCAGGAAGGTCCTTCCCAGAGGCAGGAGCTGGGGGGGGGGGGCGCTCTTCAGGAGAGCATGACAAGAGCAGAATCTGTCCCTGAAACAGTACACAGAAGGCAGGTGTCGGGGAGTCCCATGGGAAGGTGGCCAGGTGCGAAAATGTCAGCCTTGATGAGGAACTGAGTCAGGGCTGTGACAGCATGGCCTGAGGGAAAGAGTGCAATCCAAAGAAAAAGAAGAGGAAAGGGGTAGACCGGGCCTGGCCTTCCTAAGACCAGGAAGGAAGGAGGCTCACAGGAGGAGGTGCGTGCTAGGGCTCAGGGCTGGAGACACGGAAGGTGGGGCCTGGTACCTGAAAATGCAGCCCAGGGAATGGACCAAGTCTAAAAGGGAGGTGTGTGGTTTAACATAAACCCCACACAATCAAGAAAGCAGGTCATAGGTGTGTCAGTTAAGTAGCCACTGAGACAGGTTGTGTATGCAAAGGAGCTAGATGTGATCCACTATGTAAATAACTCATTCATCGTGTCTTTTTATGTGAATACCTGGCGCTTAGCAGCAGGTAGGATTAGATAAAGGTAGGTAGACACACCAATGGATGACCTTTACACGACCTTATCACCCCTGGCATAAAATTCAATACCCACTGCAAATGGGTTCCGGGGCTGGGAGCCAGCAGAGGGAGCTGTCTGGCCCCAGGGCATCGATGCAGAAGAGGCTCCACACAGGTCCCCAGACTGAAGGACACTTCTCCCACAGAGCCACCTGCATCACCCAGGCTTGCTAGGAAATACTGTGGTACAGCACAGTAGGAGAGGCTCCCATCAAAGAAGTAAGATCAAGAACCTTGGCAGGAGACAGCGTGCTCTGGCAGGCCAGACACTAGCTCCCACAACTGTGATGAGACCTGCCCACACCCAGCTTTTGCTTCTTCCTCTTGTCACCCCGCAGGGACACTGTTACCATAGAGTGAGGGCAGAACTGAATTATGCACCTGGAGATGGGGTATGACTTTGGTGTGCTGTTCCTCTTTGGGGACCACGGGTTTGTGCGAGGCCTTCTCACCATGCTGGAGAGGCAAGTGTGAGAGTCAGACCTTGGCCCTCTGTGACCAGGCCACTCCATCTCCTCCTTTGCATGATAAAGATGGCAATGGCCCTCCACTCCCAGCTCCTTTACACCTGAGTTGCTTTCAGGATGCCTGGCACCCAGTGTGAGCTGCTATTGCCATGGGGACAGGCAGGACATCAGCAAGATGGGAAGACACATTGCTGAGGAGTGGGGGTGGAGATAAAGTGAGAACAAGCCAGGAAGCCCAGCTGCAGGCTGAAACCCTTCCCAGGGGTTGTTTCTTTGACCCAAGACTGCTCATGGCCATCAAAGCTCGGTTCCTCCTGGAGGGAGCATTCCCTTCGCCTTTTTACCCAGGCTCCATTGCTGGCTAGCCAACATTTCTGGATGACAGCCGACTCACAGGCTGTCCTCACCTGGGGAATAGCTCTTGCAGCTTGGCCCAGGCTATCCTGGTCTTTCCACAGCCCTTACAAATTGGAGAATAAACTTAAATTTAACTGAACACACTTGAGTCCCTCTCATGCCGGTAGGGAAACTGCGGGGAGAGACACTAAGAATAATACTGAACACCTGTGTGCCAAGCTGGCGCTGCGGCTTTGCGCTCCAGATCAGCATTGCTTCCGCCACTTTATAAGCCACGCATCTGAAGCACAGAAGGGCAACCCAGGGTCAGCTGCCTTCACCAAAATCAAGCTGGTTCGATGGCTAAGCATTCATTACACCTTGTTATCTTTCGACTTGAGGAATCCAGCAGGAAGATTCAGCTCATAACCCTCATACACTGTCTGTGTGGCTTGTCCATTATATAACCAAAAAAAATTGCAAAACAGAAAATGTGAACTAGGTCTAGAACTAGGTATCACTAAGTATCAGCTATAGGATTTAGTAACCTTCAAGTAGTTCAGTTACAGAGGAGATACGAGCCTGCTTTAATTATTAAGGAGGTTTTAAGTTGTTCAGAGTATGGGTAAAAATAGGTAGCCCGATTACATTACAGATAGGCAGCATGCTAAAAATACACCCACACCCCTCAACTTGATCTAACTATGGAAAACTTTTTGGCCATGAAGGTAAATTTTCAGAACAAATGACAGACAAAACTCAAGCACACTGTTTTCCTAAACCAAAAAACAATGTCCCACTGCTTAGCTAGCCTGCTTGTATATGTCTGGATTTATTTTATGAAACATGTCAGCAAGGACATCAGAGTACAGTCATGAGTCATCCGTCCTTCCAAAGAATCATTCTCTAAAGGGGTTCATTCATACAGCCAAAATAAAAGCTAGTGGGGGAAAAACACTCTGAGGTAGAAAGGAGTGTATGGAGGACATATATTATCCTTCCTCCCTCAAGGCCTTTTCTCCCTATAAAACACCGGTGACAGGCAAATGGTACCTGGGTACCCAGCGGTCTGCTTTAAGTAAGCAATGCTACGTTCTTGGCATGCATTTCCACAGCACTGCAGCACTACTGCAGCTCACGCTGACCCCCAGACCTGTACATCACCTCACACACCTTCACCACCTTCCGCTTCATCAGCACCATCGAGCATCGGGTGACCCAGGGCACATGCCCACCAGAGTCCTTTCTGATACACACCAGCTTAGGCTAGACAGACAGACAGAACAAAACACACACCCCAGCCCACCAGGTGAACCCACCAAGACCCAGAAGGCTCATCTAGACCCACTGGGTTAGAATATGAACCTCACGTGGTGTAGGATTTAACATAGACCTCCAGGGCCTCAGGGTGGGGTCCCTTCACCTCCACCCTCTCCCCGCTTGAACATTCCAAAAGCCCTTTGTCTAGGCAATACCCCCAAGAGCCCACCCCCCCCAACTCAAGGAGTTACCAGGTCTGTCTGACCTTGCCAGGTGATGGAGATGGGGACCGACTGCTGGTAGGAACGAAGGCATAGGTGGCCCATCAGATTTAAACACATCTCCCCCTTCAGCGGCTGGCTCAAGGCAGGAAGGGGGTAGCTTTAAGGGCTGAGGAGGCCCTAAGGCTCCTCTGGCTGGGGAGTTTCCCAGAGTGACCTCAAACTGCTTACTCAGAGGCACAGGCAGGCTGGAGAGGGCTTTTCCTGTGACAGCCACCACTGGAGTTTAAAACCCCCTCTCTGTGCTGGGAACACACACACACACACACACACACACACACACACACACACACGAGTGCCTGCCCAGTATCCACTCCAGAGCACATATGCCTAAGTAAAGCTCTCTACTCTCAGCAGCATGGACAAGATCCTCACCCTTGAAGCCCCGCTGACTGCATCTCGGGCGTCTAGGGAGAGAAGGGGGAGGTGGCAGGGAAAAGGCTTTACTTCTCTCTTGCAGCCTCGGTGAAGGCTGAAGCTTGCCTCCCTCTACTAAAAGATGGCTGGCCTCTATCTAGGTTGAATTCTAGTGCCTGGGCTTCCTAGGGCCAGTCCCCAGCACAGAGAGGGGAAGGTGTCTCCCTTGGGACGTCAGCCTGGGCAGAGTCCTTCCTGATGCTGAACTGCTGGCTACACACAGGGTGCGAAATGCCTCTTCCTGTCCGACTCTGGCTAAATTCTTTGTCCCGCCTGTGAGAGCAAAGGAGCCTCGACCCAAGACTGGGGCTAGTGTAGGGGCTGAGCTTCGAGCTCAGCCATCTAAGCTGCACTCAGCTAGGGCTTGAGGAAGGCAAATGTAGCTCAAGCGACGGGCCGCCCCGGGGCCCTCCTGCCCAGCCCGGTCAGCCCGCCAACTCACCCCAGGGAGGGGCTCTCCGGAGTGGATGTGGATCCGGCCCCGGGGTCGCGGGGACTCAGCCAGCCGCCGCCTTCCCGCCGCGCTCTCAGCGCGTCCCGGTGCAGTGCCGGCTGCCGCCGCGCTGAGCCCGCGAGGAGGGCGGTGCTGGGGTGGAAGATGCGCTGCGCCGGGGGCCCGCCTCCCCGCCGCGCCCGCCGCTTCAGCACCGCGGACAGCGGCCAGCCCCGCGCA